>CAUYSK010005224.1:0-28958 GCA_963575035.1 Avahi laniger | reverse complement strand
GCCCGGGCTAGAGTGCCATGGCATCAGCCTAGCTCACAGCAACCTCAAACTCCTGGGCTCAAGCGATCCTTCTGCCTCAGCCTCCCGAGTAGCTGGGACTACAGGCATGCGCCACCATGTCCGGCTAATTTTTTCTATATATTTTTAGTTGTCTAATTAATTTTTCTTTCTATTTTTAGTAGAGATGGGGTCTCGCTCTTGCTCAGGCTGGTCTCGAACTCCTGAGCCCAAATGATCCACCCGCCTTGGCCTACCAGAGTGCTAGGATTACAGTCGTGAGCCACAGCGCCCAGCTGGAAATAGATTTTTAGATGAAGTATTTCATCTACTAGGGCTGTTGTGGGCTGAATTGTGTCCCCCACCCCCAAATTCAGATTTTGAAGCCCTAATCCTCAATACCTCAGAATGTGACTATAATTGGAGAGAGGGCCTTGAAAGAGGTGATTAACAGGAGCTGAAGGGGTGGGGCCTAATCCAATTTGAGTGGTGTCTATCAGAGGAGATTAAGTCACACACGGAGACACAGGGACGTCTGTGAATAGGAAAGACCATGCGAGAATACAGTGAGTGAGAAGGCCAACTGCAAGGCAAGAGAGGCCTCAGAAGAAACCAAATCTGCCAACACCTTCATCTTGGACTTTCAGCCTCCAGAACTGTGAGAAAATAAATCTCGGTTGGTTTATGCCACCCAGGCTATGGAACTTTTCTTATGGCATCCTGAGCTAACCCAAAGTCCTTTTTTGGGCTACTAAGAGCCTCTGGACAATTAAGACAGAGTAGAACAGGCCAGAGTCCAGAAATGCATTGTCCAATACAGTGGCCACTAGCCACATGTGGCTTCTTAAATTGAAATTTATTAAAATTAAGTAAAATTTAAAAATTCAAGTGGAGTGTGGCGCACACCTATAGTCCCAGCTACTCAGGAGGCTGAGGCAAAAGGATCACTTGAGCCCAGGAGTTCGAGGCTGCAGTGAGTTATGATCTTGCCACTGCACTCTAGCCTGGATGACAGAGAGAGATCCCATCTCTGAAAATAAAAAACAAAATTTCAGTTCCTCAGTTGCACTAGATTAGAACATTTCCAGGTCCAGAAAGGAGAAGACTCTAAATTTGAGAAAACATTTCAGGAGAACTTTTCTAACCCAGCTCTCCCTATGAGGAAGACAGGCAGTGAGGAGAGTAAACAGAGTGCACATACACCTGTTGCTGAATGCCCAAAGGAAAAAAAAAATAGGACTCTTAGCCTTTTATTGGTCATTACTAGCATGTGGAGGTAATTAATAAAACCTTCTTCTGATTAATTCTGAACCTAAAAAGTGAGATTTTTTAAATTACTGTCAGACAAAATTGTGTACTCAAGCAAGCAGCAAGCATTTACTGAGTATTTACAACTCATGAGGACACTCTGATAGGCAGAGAAGAAACACCAGGGCACGTTTTTGCCTTAAGGAGTAAAATGCCTAAAACTAAACGTTAGAGAGAACAGGTAGTGAAGGCCTCGGGAGTTCAGAAGGTGGCACTCCCAAAGGCTGGGACAGGTGGCTTTACCTCCCTACACTTGGGGAAAGACCCTCGGTACCTCTCCCTCTGCTCTGAAGCCCCTACTCCCTCCCGCTCGTCTGGCTCCCTCCCCTGCAGCTCCCACTGCCTGCCCCCAAAACTCCCAACTCCTTAGCTCCTCATGCCCAACGCTTCGCAAAGATACACCTCCCATAACCGCCAATTCCAGTTCCCACTGTTCCATGCCTGAACCCAAGCGCCAGCCAAAACACCACATTTGAGTTGTTTTTCATGTTCCTGGACCCCACCCCTGGCCAGTATGGTCCCTGCAGCAAGCAGCAAAGCCTTGTCTTCTATTAGTAATTTGCAGCTTTTAATCTGAACACTTAAGAGATCAGAAAACTAAAAACAACCCTATTTTCCTACACACTATTTCATCCGTCAGGACCTGACCAAAGCTTTATCTACTCATCTCCTTGGCCCTCCCCTCCTCTGAATTTGTATGTTGTCTGTTTCCCCAGCACACAGAAAAGACATCTCTATTACTCCCTGATGACTTTCGCATCAGAGCTGTTCTCTAAAGCTGAGTTCCTCGAAAGCAGGCCCACTTCCTTTCCCATTGCACAGCACAGCAAGCATTCTTTCGAGGTTTCCAGAGTTTAATTTGTAATGTAAAACACAGCTAATGAGCTAAAGCTCAGGCACTGTGCTAGGTAAAAAATTCCCTTCTGTTATCTAAGGGGAGCTCTACCCTGAGTAGTCTGTTAGCTTTCCAATACACAGACACTGTGTGACATTTATTTTGACTGCCTGGAAGCAAACTAACTTCTGGTTCTCAGCTGCACTGTGAAAATATGAGGTTGCCAGAGAGCTGAGATACAGACAGCAATAGTATTGAATACAGTTATGTTAAAACCCAGTGAAGAGCAGGAACTTGCAATCTATTAAGTATCCGTACTCAATATTTCACATCACACTAGGCAGTCCTCAATCTCTCCTTGTATTGAGTTGAACTAGTTAATGATTACCTGGCTTTGATTAAGTTCCCTTTTCATTAAGAGCAACTGTGAAGTACCATAAATGATGTTTAGGAAAACCAGACACGCCACTGACTCTTGGAACTGGATCATTCGTCCCTGGATAACAAACAGGAAGCCTCAGGAATGCCTGCCTACAGTCAACCTTACCCGGTGAGATCCGGTTACAGACCTGCAGTATCACACTCAGATGTGCTTTCCCAGGCCTTGGCTTTCTCTGACCTGTCTGATATGCAAAGAGCCTCAGCTATTTAAAGCATTACATTAAAAAATCATGTTTTTACACTGACCCAAACCCTGGTAGGCTCCAAGAACAACAAAGCAGGACTTACTGCCATTGTCGTCAGAATCCTCACTGCTGCTGGGAAGGCGACCTCGTTTCATGATCTCCCCGGGAAACAGCAGGCAGCCTGCAAAGCAATGAGACAGCACTTAACCCAAGATGATAATACACAGTCATCAAGTTGTGCTTCAGATGGCAGCTCAGGATTTACAGCAAACAAAAGGCTTTAAGTAGTATTTGAATTGTAAACAGTAAAAAGACCAAAGATAATTAGGTGCGATCATTAACAGACCAGGTTAAAAAAGGAGGGGAAGGGGTGTAGAAGTCACGTATCAGTTGGGCTCCCAAAGGTGCCAGGTTTCTTTCTATATCCCTATGACATTATTACTACAACTACTCCAGGAGTCTCACTGACTGGTGAGACAAGCACTGCAGAAAAATATCCACAGCAATGAACACTGTACTGTGCTTCCTCACTACAGACAGATTCATATTTTATTCTTGCATGTGGGGGGTGGGGTGGGGTTATGCCTGAATGTGTGAGTATTTATACTGCACTGGGCATGATTATGCTTCTCAGGCAAAATTTGCTAAAATAATCTTAAAAGTCAGATAACCTAGTCTAGAAAAAAAACAAACGGGTTAATGGGAATGCAAATGTTTCCTCTAGCCATCTCCAACCCCTCAGCAATTCACAGCTGGAACAGGAAGGGACCATAGGCATCATATAATTCTGCTTCAGACCCCTCCCTTTTACATTAGAAAAGGCAGAAAAAGGTTAAGCAGTGACTTCCCCAAGGTCATACTAGGAGCATGGAACTTCTAATTCTAAATCCAATACTGTTTCCACTCCATCTCACCCTGACTCTTTTCGGGACGGATACAACCAAATCCAGCCAAAATAAGAAATCAGTTTGTCTTATACATATAACAAGCCCACCTGGCCAACTCATCCCAGGTAGCTGATGGTAACAGAACTCTAGCACTATTCTTAAGAGAAAAGACTACATTTAGGAAAGAGGGCAGTGGACCAAGACGGAATGGATAGTCACTGAGCTTACAATGATGATCTCTTGGTTATATTCACACAGGGCAGCTTTCTGAACAAAACCAAAAAGCCTTTCAAACTAAAATTATTGATCACCCTGATATCTTTAGGGCCCTGATCTTACTCCAGGGCCAATGATTCCCAAAGAGGAAGGACAGCTTTTTCAAGTCTGAAAAAGTATGGTGGCCTGATACCTATCCATCCAACCCCCCGACCCGCTCAGGAGAAAAGTACATCCCAACCTCCTCCTCACTGGGAATCCCAACAGGTAAAATGCAACGCGGTGTTTCCAATGGAAGTGTGGCACACAGGAATAGTTTTCAATGAAAGTGTGCCACACAATAATCACAACATGTATAATGTGGTGTGTTTCCAACGAAAGTGTGGCACACAGGAACACTGGAGAAAAATGTGGAGAACCACTATACTAGAACGAGAAAGTAATTGAAAAACCAAAGTTCCACTCTAAATGAACCTGTAAAAGAGCAGTCAAAAAAGTAGAAAATGCAGCTTACTAAAGGTGACCAAGATATGCCACTTTGGTATAAGGGTTATTTTGAGCTAACGGCATATTTTGAGCTAACGGCAATCGAGAAAGAGCACACACAGGACGACCTCTCTACCTTGCCCCATCCGACTAAAAGCAGAGCATAAATTTCCCTTTTGCAAAGGAAATTTCATTTGTAAAGGTGTCTATCAGTTCAACTCTCATGCATATATAACCTCATCGATTATTAGTCCCCCATACATTTCCTCATCATCATCTTTCTGCAATTTAACCTCCTAGAAGCCCAAAACCCCTTTTTCTTTGGTCACTTAACAACTTATTACCCTCTGTTAAAATGGTATATGAGCCCCAGGTCTAACCCTTTTGGGGTTTTTCACTTTTCTGTGAAGTCCCCTCCGCCCGCACATAAAAACATTGATAAAGTTTTTATGCCTTTTCTCCTGTAATCTGTCTTTTGCCATCTTAATTCGCAGCTGCCCCCCCGCCCCCACAAAGAGAACCTGAGAAAGTAGTTTTTCCTATAGTACAATGCAGTCCGTTTCCACTTATGAAATGGACTTACATCATTCACTCAAGTACTCAGGCCCCACATCTATAATTGCAATATTTTATATTTTCTTCCTGAGAAATTAACCCAGTTAAAGTTTATAGGTGTTTGTTTAACAAGTGATTCTTCAAAAACCACTAAAAGAATTTACCAAGACAAAGCTTGGACGTGAGTCCTGATCTGGGTCATGAACTTAAGGACACTTTGTGGGCTGGGGTTTCATACTGGGGGGCAGGTTCACAATCCTAAAACCCAACGCACTGCACCCACTTTCTGCAGAGCCCCACTCACCCATAACTCTAACACCAATCTATAACACACAATCTATAACTCAGACTAGAGCAAGCCCACTCCAGCCAAAAGTCTCCAAATACTGTGGCCCACTCCCTACCTGAAATGACTGTCTTCCTGGCCCTGTGCAGGCATGCCCCACACACCAACTGCTGACAGCTGAACTCTCTTCCAACCTTCTAAAGAAGGCGTGCTCCTGCTCCCCTTGGGATCCGACAAGAGGTCAAGAGAAAGGGGAAAGGCAAAAGACCGCCCACTCCCAACAACAGTTTCAGCTCCCCAAAGCCTGTATCACAAAAGAGCTTTAAAAAAAACAAAAACAACAACAGAAAGTACTATCTGAAGAGGAATTCCTTAAAAATGACAGTGAGATGGAACACAACGACAAGAATGCAGTTTGCCACCTAGTAACCAGATGTGAGAACACTGAGAAATAAGAGGCTGAGAAAGCCCATAAAAATACTTCCCAGTTAGAAACAAGAAAACAATGTTTACTGTATCTACACTGATTCAGACAAATTTACCTGCACAGAGCAGCTTAAAGAATTTAGAATCTTTATGAATCAAAGTGCCTTCCTCCCAGCTTTTAAACACAACTCCCTGAGAAAGCACTTCAACAGTCACTAAGTGAAAAATGCAAGCACTGGCCAAAACAGAATGATGCTCCTGAACACACATAAATACTCTCTGAAGCAAAATCATACAAGTAGAAGAGTAAAAATAGTATTTTCTTTATAATGAATTCCATTTTCATCCACCCCAAAGACCTTGAGTAATGAAGGTTGAGAATGCCGTACTTTGCTTCTCCAGGGAACCTGGCCCAGTAATGGCGGTTAGTGCTCGCAGAGTTTCCTCCTCTGTGGCTCTAATGTACTTAAACCTTGACATCGGGCAGATTTATCTCACCCTGGGTTACTTACTGTATCAGAAAATCAAAGTACATGTTACTATCTTCAAGACACACAATACAGCAGCTGTATGCTGCAAACATCTGCCCCACTAAAAGCCAGCACGGGAAAGCGGAGGGCAGGGCCATCAACACCATTACCTGTCCTGACTCTTTTAGGGCAATGGCTGATTACTATCTAGATGGTAAGAGGATAAGTAATAATCAATTAAAAGGCTACTCACAACACTCCAGAGAAAGCAGCAAGAAGACATAATAGCATATGATAGCATCCCACAAACATCTGCATACCTAATACATTAGGAGGCGCTGGAGGAAAATTACTGTCCCTGACCTCATGGAGCTTCTAGCCTAGTTGAGGAGACAGATAAGCAACAGGAATCCAGCACTGTTCATGCTTGACAGCGGTAAACACATACAGTTCTACAGGAACACAGGAGGTTGAGAGTCAGGGGAGGATTTTGAGCTGAGTGCTGAGGAACAAACGGGAGGTAGCCAGAAAAAGGAGCATATTTGGGGCAAAACACTGTAAAAGTTAACAATATACATATACATAACCTAGCATATTGCTTTAGGCAGCATCTTCATACTCAACATCTTACTATTTGCCCATTTCTTTACTTATATACATCCCTTCTTACCTTATATCCAATTGCCAAGGTTTATGGATTCATAACATATGACCCTTTGAAATCTCCCTACAACCCCAAAGTTTGGTCTTCAACCACCCAACCCAGATAGCTTTAAGCACCCTTCCATTCTCCAAGCCTACAGTTTCTTCCCATTTCCAATTATTATAAGCAATTAATCATCCTTATGATTAATCAAGCTCATCAAGCTACTCTCTATGCAAATTTTCACTCCACACTGCAAATAGGTCAAAGTTCAACCTGTGCAGCCAGAAACCCAGGCGTTTTCTTATTCCTCCCAGCCTTACCCAAGCATCTGTCCCAGCAAGCCCCAAAGCCTAACTTTCCTTTGGTGGGCCAGGCCTCCTCCCCCGAAAACGTCCATTTCCCTCAGTGCTCAGTCTCTGCTAATGCAGTTGCTGTTGCCCCTTCCTCCCTACCTTTCCAATCTCTCTTTTCTGGAGCTCAGCCTGAAACCAATGAACATCACCCATCATTCTAACTCCAAGCACTTAACATTCTGTACCACTCAGTTCAACTTTTTTCCTTTTAGAACTTTTCGCCATGCTTTTCAATGTATTATTTACTTTAGCAGTGTTAGTCAAAAAAATTATTCATGACACGTTAAAGATGGTAAGGCAGATTTTGTTCAAGAGGGACCTTGGTGATAGGTACAGGGACCATGCAATGGGGTCTTGCAGCAGGACAGAAAGTAGACTCAACTTGGACTCCAATAAGGACAAGTAGAGAAATACAACCAAAGCAGGGCAGCATCAGTGGATGGAAAATTACTAAACAGAAATGTCCAGAATAAGGGGTTTCTGGCTAAACTGACTTGACAGGATTATTGCTGAATGCAGGCCAAGACGGAAAGATAGGAGGGTGGTCAAATACCAAAGGTGGGGAATTTTCCCTAAACTGACTTAACAGGATTATTGCTCAAACAGGATTCAACAAGGACAGAGAGGGAAGCCCAAGGTACGGCCTAGTCAAGTAGAGGACTCAGAGGAGCCTGACTGAAGTTTTCGTCAAAGGAGAGTCTTTGTCAGTACTCAATTAACTGCCTTGCGTCATGACTTAAATGTTTCCATATATGTGTGTCTCTAAAGATTATAATAATTTCTGGAGAACAATTCTCTCAAGTTAAATATGAAATAAAGATATAACAGAGAGGGGCCAGCTGTTGGTTGGAAACAAGGCCTCCCAGGGTGGCTACAATGGACACTCACAGAACTCCGGGTCCAGTCTTTAAAATGGCTCATCCTGACACTCTGTCTGAATTTCATTAAAACTGACTCAAAGTGAGCCAATTTACAGAATTCTGGAGTGTACATTTACCATGAGAAACATACTAGCTAAAGACAAAAGTACTAATTAGTGGGCATTTGGGACTTTGCCCAAAAAGAGGAAGACTACCTAAGAAGTCAGATCAAAAACATAACCTTGCCTGGAGAGGCCAAGAAAGAGGCGATCATTAGCCAAAGATCCTGGCTGGATCAGTTAAGTAACAATCCTCTGGCATGTCCAGCCCACTGTAGGTAAACATGTGCCAAGACAACAGGGTATCTGTAGAGGCTGCTCAAGGCACCATCTTCTCAGGGAATATGGGCGCATTCTTTACCGACTGGGCCAAACTCATTTTAATTACATGCAAATCAGTCTCCTTTGATCCCTTCTGTCAAAATGTGGTACATTAGCTAACATATTAATTTGATGAAAATTTTATTCAGTTAGATGCCAGAAATATGGTGAACAAGATATGGAATGCCTACATTCCAGAAGCTCCCAGTCCACTTGGGCTAAGAGCAAGGAAATAACTAGACAAGTGGCTTCAGTGTGCTAAGTGCTGTAAAGGTTACCAGATTACTGTTCATCTGTACACGAGACAGCAAGGTACCTGAAAACCTTGACATTTACGTCTCCTCAGACTAAAATTAGGAAAAATCTGCATGCAATAGATTAAGAGCAGCCACAATCCAAAGGAAGCCATCCCTAAAGGGGGTTAGTAATTTGAGTGAGCAAGTTCAGTGATCTGGGGTGTGGTCCCAAGGAGGCATGACTGGTGTGCGATTCTAAGAAAGAATGAGAAATGACCTCCCCAACAAGGAAGAAGACCTTTTACAAAAGAATAAGATGACTAAAACTTTGAAGATGTTTATCCAATGCTATTCCTGAGAAAGAGGGGTGATTTGAAGAAAACAAACTGTCCAGTTACTAGAATTACTCTCGGTGGTAGAACAAGAACCATTTATCAGGCCATAAACTCTACACCTATAACAAGAATTACACCCTAGTGATTTTAACTATCTTATGGCTCATATGCAGAAAGACTGGTTTCTCCCTTAAAGTATCAATTTTATCCACTATGTTTTCATTGTTAATTCACTCATGAAGTTCTAATTCTAGAAGATACCCAATTAAAGACCTCTACATATTTTTTATACATATCACCTAATGTAATGCTATGTATTAAAATAATCTATTGGATGAATGACTGAGTTCCTGTACATAAACTGTATCCTATGCTCACTCTGCTTTACTCAATTTGAGAAGCTTTTACTTTAATATCTAATTGACCTTTAACTGGAGTAACTTCTATTACATTGGTTTTAAATGTATTGGTGTCCTTGCATTCTGTCAAATAGTTAAAATCTAATATCTAAAATCTAATATCTATACTATAGAATGTATTATCAGAAACCAGTTGGTCTTACATAAAAAAACTACAAAGTATTAATACTTTAAAATAAGCTACTCTTATCTTTTTGCTAAGTTCACATAGTTTGAATATTATTTTTTGAAACACTATGTAATTGATAATTTGATTCCTAAATTCCTAATCATAGAATACCCCCCCCAAAAAAAGATACATTTTCTTAATAGGTCACTTTTTTGTCTTCTATGGAGTATATGGTTCTCCAAGTACCCAAATATAATGATCTATGCATTATAGTAAAATCTGTCCACTTGTCTCTAAATGAATGCGATGGAAACCCAAGGTCATTTCCTACCTCAGTTTTTAAAGCAAATGTTAATCGCCTAGGTATGAAGTTTTCAAATTGGCAACATTATCTAATTCGTATGCTCAGAGTCTAAAACTACTGTGACTATAACTCAAGTCTGGATTCTCAATTTAACCAAAGTGTTACATCCAGTCAAAAATTTGAGTTAACTGACAAACAGCTTTGATCTTAAGTGTTAAAGTTTTAACCCTGTCTAAATATCTCAACAACAACAAAAACATGGAACTTTTAAAACTGTGTTGTCATATATCAAAATGTATTTAAAGAAAATGCAGATCAAGCTACTACAGAATCTTTGGAAAGAGGTCAAACTTGAAACTATTCAGCTGAAAAGAGTTTATATTAGCAATAAATAACCACCCACAAAAGAAAAAATTATGGTAACTTACCAGATAATCATAACTATAATATTTACTCCTATGAACATTATTAATAAGGCCCATGTGCTATGTCACATTATATCACTGTAAATTCTTTATAAATTATTTTTGAACTCAGATTTTTTTTTTTTTTTTGAGACAGAGTCTCACCGTGTTGCCTGGGCTAGAGTGCCATGGCGTCATCTTAGCTCACAGCAACCTCAAACTCCTGGGCTCAAGCGATCCTCCTGCCTCAGCCTCCCCAGTAGCTGGGACTACAGGCATGCGCCATCATGCCCGGCTAGTCTTTTCTATATATTTTTAGTTGTCCGATTAATTTCCTTCTATTTTTAGTAGAGACGGGGTCTAGCTCTTGCTCAGGCTGGTTTCCACCTCCTGAGCTCAAACAATCCGCCCACCTCAGCCTCTCAGAGAGCTAGGATTACAGGCGTGAGCCACCGCGCCCGGCCTCTGAACTCAGATTTTAAAAATCAATAAAGCATTTTTCAAGATTTTAAGGAATTTATACATTTCAGAGGTTCTGAATGAATCACAAGCAGCTCTCATTTGCCAATTTATAAATAATCCAATCACTGCTTATGAGCCCTAAGACAATCTATTAAACCCTTTCCAAGTCTCTATAATTGCTGACTCAATTAAGAAGAGTCAACAACTGAGTAAGAACAACTATGACAAAACATTCCAATCATTCCCACTTGGCATCTATTTTTTTTTTTAACTTCCCTAGACATGGGAGTAAATCAATTCACACCCAAACAATAAAGGCAGTCAGTCATCATGGCCTCCAATCTTGAGCTTTTATCCCTATTTCCATCAGCGCAGAATTCCTTTCTGTTACATCTACCTATATGCTCACATATGAAAAGATGCCCAAGACATATTAAGAGAAAAAACAGGCAAACTGTGGGGGGTGGGGGAATGAGTATGTGTGTGTGTATACATACATATATATACATATGGCCATTTATACATAAAAGGGAGGAGAAAGAATACATACACCAATTGCTTATATATTCATGGAAAATTTCTGGACGAATATAAAGGTTCATAGCGGTTATTTCTGAGAAATGTGACCATAGTGTTCCAGACAGACTGACTTGGGAACTCTTACTTCTCTTTATGGCCTTTAATATGATTTTAATTTTTTACCATGATCCTGTACTAAACTTACAGATTTAAAACTCAAAATCTTTCTTCCCTGCCACACATTACATAAAAGACCCCAGGAACACAACTTCTTGGCTTGATGCAAAGAAGCATCAGCCTAAAATGAGCAGCCGTCAATAAACTATGTATATTCTACCTCCTTCCAGAGATAAGGTAACAAAGGCTTGTCTTGCTTTGAAAGAATACCTGACGGAAAGGTGCAGGAGGAAAAATTGGAAAAGGTAATATGGTAATGCCATAAAAATGCTATTATTTTCCGCTCTGCTTGATTAGGTCATCAGTAACTTCAAAAGCAAAAGTTTCTAAAAGATAAGAATAGCCAATAGCAGTAGAAGGTCACTTAAAATATGTGCAATAAGATGTGAAAGAAACAGGGGAAAAATATATATTCTCTCTCTCTATATATATATATATTCTATACACACACACACACACACATATAGACTAAAGATAGAAAAGCTAACCTAGACAAGAAAACTAGTGTTTAACTACTTTTAAAAAATAAGTACTTTTCAACTTCTTATTCATTTCCAAAGTAGTACTGTTTTGGGAAAAAATGGAAATAAAAAGGCTACATTCCAGAGGTGGACAGCAAATATGTCATTGCCTCTACCCATGTCATGCATGGTTAATAGATGACTTCAGAATCCTTCTTAACACAGTGCTACCACCCAATCAGAGAGATAAAGCCTATTTGCCCTATATGTCCTATTCCTTTTCTCACATTTTTGACAATTTACCAGGGAAAACTAAGGTAAGACTAATTTCTTCAGAATCTATGACAATAAAAGTTTATTTTTACAGCATTTCATTAAAATCAGAAGTTTGTGTTTCATTCTGCCTTGAGGTCTCTGGACCAGGTTCTAATTTATATAGTACACATACATACATACACACAAATCCACAAGTCTTCAGGTCAAATTCTAAAAGTTCATTAAAGAATGACACTTTAGAAAAACCAAGTGTTAGTTAACAGGAGGTAATTTCTGAATAGTAAAGGTAAGGATGGGAAAGCATTCTAAAACCCATTATTCCACTCTTGGTGGTATAAGCCAATAAATACAAAGTGTCTACAGGGTAATTTTAAAAGATTTTTAAACGCTCAAACCAGATGTTCTTATACAGGGTATACAAAGCAGCTTCTGCAGAAACCAGATTCAACGAGTTAATGACAATTACACTGTGCACAGATTGAAATGCAGCTGTTTTTGAGGAACTTTGTTCCTTGATTATAGCCGGTTGTCAGAAACTATCAGTTACCACTAACAATGTTAAGTCACCAAAAACTTTTAAAGTACTGTTTTAAAAAAGAGCAAGAGACTCCCAATGTTGTGTATTGGAAGACCTAGATGACAATTAACAAAAATTGCATTTACACATCATATGAGTTACATATAAAAACAAGCATTTCATCACAATTGTACAAGGCTTGTTATTATGGTCATGGAAACATAAAAGCGTCTCAAACTTAGCAGCAAGATCTGGAAAATATTCTCTAAGGCTAAGGCTGAAAAGAGTCTCACAACGTAGATTGTATCTACAGGAAATCTTCCCAAAAGAAACCCATAAAATTCTAACTGCAATGCTGAGAAGATTTCAAAGATAATTTAAAATAAGGTGGGTGGGCACTCTTCTCCCCTGCCAGCCGCATTCTCCCAGATGCCTACCCTATAGGCTTCCTCCTCCTGGATGTCTAAGGGGATTTAAAAAGAGGTTATCTGGAAGATTAAGGCCATGATATGTTATCAAAGAGCAGACAACTAAAATGTCATCAATGAACAACAGTCTGTTAACTTGCAAATTGAAACATGGTTTCCTGGCAAGCTGAGTGAAGATAGTTGCAGATGCCATTCATTCTGCCTAGTGGAGCACACAAAAGGTAGAGCTCTGGAAGAATGTTTTCGTAGTTCCCTGAGCACTACCACGGGGATGTAAGTCCTCGGAGCAGCAGGTGCTAACTTCCGATTGGTGTGGCACACACAACCTACTTGAGATTATCTTCCTCTATAGAAGAATCCAATTTTACAATGCATATCCTCTTTACAGGGCTTCTTAGCCTGGTCCCATGAGAGACTACCTAGGTGTTCTTTGCCAGGCACACAAGGTCCCATGTTACACATCCTAACCTCAAAAGAGATCTACGAACCAAAGAGTTAAGAACCACAGCCCTTAGCTTGGCCAGCTCCCTCCAAACTTCTAATCTCAACTTATTTTTTCAGGTTCCTACATGAGAAAGAAAGGACTCAGCCACCAGCAGAAACAATCGGGTGACCAGGTAATGGCTGTCTCACTACAAATCAGGGGTTTTTGTATAGCTTTTGAGCTAAGAATGACTTTCACATATTTAAATGGTGAAGGAGAGGTCAGAGACATTTCATGACATATGAGAATTACTCTAAACTCAAATTTCAATGTCCATAAATAAAGTTTTATTGGAACACAGCCATGCTCATTCATTCACCTTTTGTCCATGGTTGCTTTGGCACTTACAACTACAGAGTTGTGCAGTTGTGACAGACCATGACCCACTCAGCCTAAAATATTGACTAACCTGGCCATTTACAGAAAAAGTTTACTTAGCCCTTCTATAAATCAACAGATTGGCAGTATGATGTTTATAAACCAACATTTTGTATGTTTAGTTAAATGTGCATCAATCACCAGGTCCTGGTCCCTCAAAGTTAAGGATCAGATACACTTACTCCTTAAGAAGTGCCTAACTAGAATAGTGGCTCACGCCTAAAATCCTAGCACTTTGGCCTGTAATCCTAGCACTTTGGGAGGCTGAATCGGGAGGACTGCTTGAGGTCAGGAGTTCGAGATCAGCCTGAGCAACATAATGAGACCCCATATCTACAAAAAAAAAAAAAAAATTAGCCAGATGTGGTGGCACCCCCGTTAGTCTCAGCTACTCAGAAGGCTGAGGCAGAAGGATCGCTTCAGCCCAGCAACAGAGCAAGCCCCTGTCTCAAAAAAAAAAAAAAAACTCTTCGACTGTACATTTAAGATCTGTACATTTCACTAATATGTAAATGTTACCACAAAGGAGAAATATTCTGAAACGAATATTTCAGAATCATATTTGAAACTTAAAAAAAAAAATCCTTAACTACAATAGGCAAGAATGAAAAGGGAGAAAAAAAAGTTGTGGAAGTTGTGGGGAGGGGAAGGATAAAGGGTGCTGCTCTGAGGCTAAGCAACTTAAAGGCCCCATCTAGAAGGCAGTGAATTTTTCTCAAAGGAAAACCCCTGTGGCTCCTGCTTGGGGCTAGCATACACAAAGTTATTAAAAGTTATAACAAGCTTCTTTTCCGATTTTCAAGTTAATAATCAATAAACCAAAAAATGACTGTTCTGGACAGGCATTTTAACTACAATACATGGTAACAGTGACAGTAAAAAGATGAGAGAGAAATCATAAAAGGAAGTCACCAGAATTTAAACACTTAAACTACAATCCAAGGATGCACTTAAGAGAATCAACGGAATCCCTGAAAGGACATGCAAATTTTAATGTCGCCCACATTTTCTGGGAGAGAGGTTCCACAGGTTTCAGTCTCAAAAGTATGCCCAACTTTAAAAAAGTTGCAAGCCACCAGAACTCAACCTCTGCATCACTACACTTCCACTGCAATAACCGATGCTTGTAAAAATGACCGTAATTAAGAAAAATTTTTAATTATATTTAGTGTAATTTGTGCTAAACAAAAGCAAACTATGCAGGGAAACTTCAAGCAACTTGCTAATAATACTGCCATTTCTTGCTCCTTATCCTGGAGTAAGGAGTTAAAAAAAAATGCCTATTTTATCCTTCAGTTTGGATCCTGATCACTGAAATCTTTACTTAAAGTAACTTCTTAGAAATTCTTAAATGTCATGAATTTTCAAATAAAATCTGTGCATGAGACATTAAATGATCAATATTTTGAAGTATTGTTGCCAATTTTGAGTGCTTTCAAAACAAGAGAAAACTGTAGTTTAATTCCCTCAACACCTAAGTCCAAAAGAGCCTAAGGTTTCAAAAATGAACTTACTTTAACTATCCTCAATCACCTTATTATGACTTAATTCTACCTGAAGAACCAAAAGCAAAAGTATAAATACTGAACTGGTTTTAAAGTAATCAAAAGTTTTAAGTCTGAACATTTGTTGAGTGCACATCATATACCATTAACAAAGGATTAAAAATGAAAATACACAGCCCTTTCCCCATTGACTAAGTTTTTCATTCCAAGTCCAGTAATCTATATTTTTGTTGCTTTGAGGTGAGGAAAGACATAATCATTCAAGTCCTAGGCTAGAAAAAGGCCACAACATGGCCAGAGTCCAGCATCAATCTCCTTGGTTCTGTCCCATGACACTTAACCCTGAACTTCAAAGTGTCATTTCTACTTGCAGGTAAAAAAGCCCTCTAGAGCCATTCCTGCATTTACTAGGAGTGCAGAGTAACTCTGTTCATCAGAGCCACCAACTGCAAAAAAAAAAAAAAAAAATCAAAATACTGTATATACCCTCATGATCACAAACCAAAGTATTTGCAAGAGAAGTACACCAGGTTAACAAAAATAGATTCTCAATTAAGTCTCATCTTTCTGAGATGTTATAGCCTACAAAGGTAAACATAATAAACATAATACCTGTCCAAATTTTAAATGCATAATCACATACTGCAGGATCTTAAAAATTAAGAAAATACACTAAACACTAAAACTTTCAAGGAAACAACTTACCTGTCACAGGAATTAAAATACTTTCCCAATTAAGGCTGCTACTAGACTTCTGACACCTTCTAAGAAACTAACAACTCCAAGCAAACCCTCCCTTTATGCAAAAAAAAAAAAAAAGTATTGTTGAATATGGTGCCAATTTGCTAAGTTAAAGGCTTGGACAAGGAGGTTGTAAAAAGTTTAAAATTGGTATAACTCTATTTTAACAATCAAGCCAAACTTTTTAATGTCAATCCAAGTAAAAAGGAAGGTATGTTTGCTGTCATATTTTCCTCCACAAGATACCTATTCTATAAACCTTGTGGGAAAACAGGTTTTATAATGCAAATTATGACAGACCATTAACTGTAATGGTGTAACAGGTGCCTCATAATACTGAACTACAGGGAAGAGCTTCATAAACAGGAAAGTAAAGAAGCAAGCAGAATTGTGACAGATTCATATGCCTCCTCTTCACTTCCAACAAACACTAAAGATACAGGACACAACCAGTGTTTGATGCCTTTATGTTTACTGTTCCAACCACCTCAGTACTCAAACACACACATTTGGTAAATCTTTTTCCAACAAGTCTGTGGATAAATACATCACATATCTATTCTTCAAACAGATGATTTCCAAATCTAAATTTCCAAATTACAATAAATGCTATTTTGATTTCCAGTTTTTTTTCAATCCAGTTGACTTTATTTCCAAAGGCTTATCTCCCCAGTGTCATACATCCTATCAAAAAGTTACTAAAGATTGAAATCTACTTAAAGGAAACAACCAGATCTGAAGAATGGTCTTTTACTGGACAGCGGTTTAGACAAATCTGCTCTATTATATTTTGGGGCTGAATAGGGAAATCTGAACATGTCCCAGTAATAGATGATATTAAAACTTACCAAGCTAGCTAACAAAAAAAAGCTCCTGTAGACTCTGTGTACACACAGAATTATCTCATTCTGATTAAAATATGCATACAAATATGCAACGAAAATTATCTGGAAAGTGATACAGTGGTGATCTTTGGGCAGTAGCAATGTGTTTTTACATTTGTTTCTCTGTATTTTCTAATTTTCAACAACGTACATGTAACACCACTTGTGTAATAACTTTGTTAAGCCCACTAAGGGCTCCTTAAAGTAAAAAATCAATATCTATCACGTGCCTACTATAGGTGAGACATATGGAGATCTGCTTTTATTCTCACCAAGTCCTCCAAGTTTGTTTCAGTTCATCCTTCTTCCCCAAGACTCTGGGCTAAGCAAGAAAACACATTTCCTTAAACTCTATATAAAGTTTTATCTCTCTGGTCTCTCTCTCAGACACACTTATCATTTTTCATTGTTTTCCCTGTATAGCTACTCTTTTAACCTTAGTAACTAATATAAGCAAACTCCTTTACAGGCAGGAAACCTGTCAAGTGACAGAGGGGGAACTAGTTAGGTGGGTTTTTTTTATTCCTTCTAGATGAATAGATATCTAGCTTGTCAAAGTCAAAATCTCTCTGCAACCCACCCAACTTTTCTTATTTTTTAGTAAGTCTATGATCTCAAAGATGGAATAAAGTTCAAGTTCTACTGCATGTTCAGACAACTCCCATTATCAATTTCTACTAGTATAGGGATGAAAGGAGATATGGGGAAATCTAACACTTAAATAGCTGAAAATTATATTTGTTCTAGACATTCAAATGAAAATGCCAGATCAAATACACTTAGACAAATACACAAACTTAAGGAAGATGGCAAAATACTATTCAGAAAGTCATCTGACTTAAAGGTGACAATAGGATTAAGATTTGGGGGATAAAAGGACAATAAAAATTCCAGGTTGCGTGTATTTGTTAAAAAGGGTTACCCACAGAACATCCCATTTATCTCCGTCCACATATGCTGCCCACCTACAACAAATTACTGTATCAAAAGTGTTGAATTAGTGTAAGTACGGTTATACTGAATGCTTCCTTTCTCCACCTAGAAGTGATTAAATCTTGATTAGCTGTGATTTGATTAAGATGCAACTTACTACAAAATTCCAAACCACTGGTGAGTCACTACCTAAATCAGCTTTCAGGAAAATATTTCTCTGCATCTTAAAACTAGTTCATTAGCTTTGAAAGCTATTAGCCTTGAGCTACAAGTAGGTAGAGAGTTAGCCTTCACAGCGGGTATTATAAAAAGGAAAAATAGTTCACCTAATAAAAAGCTTTGGGAAAAAAAACACCGTAAGCATTCCCATTAATGGAAACCTCAGATCCATTCCCACTTTCCTAAAAACGTACCTGTCTCAAGTTATTCAAGGCAGCTATCATTTTACAAAAAGAAAAATTAATTCCCTCTTGGCCGAGGTAAACAGAGGGCGACAGACCCTCGCCCCCGGCGAGGCGAAGTGGGGCGCCTGCCTCCTCGTTACTAGAAAGCCAGCTAAAGCTGCTTTTAAACGGTCTCCGGGTGACGACGCATTCCTGACGGGTTTCGAAGGCACGTTTAAATCGCCCGCTTTTTTGTCTGCTCTCAGCATGCACCAGGAGCTGGGACTGCGGCCTCCCCCGCGTGCTCGGGAGGGGGAGCCCGGGATGGGCAAACCCGGGGCCAGGGGAGCTGGGGTGGGGGAAGGACCCGATAGGCGGCGAGACCCAGGACCAAGAAAGCTGAGGTGGAGGACGCTAGAATGAGGAGCCCGGATGGGAGGGCGGCAGAGTGCTAAGGGGAGATGAAAAAGCTGAGGATCCCAAGAAAGGGGGGAATTCCGAGGAGGGGGAGCTGGGCCGCCGCCCCGCAGCCGAGAACGCACCGCGCGACTCCCGCCGCCCGCCGGGGTGTGCGCAGGGCCGCGGTTCCGCGCGGCGCCGCCCCCTCCCTCTCTCCCTTTCCTCCTCCTCCCGAGGCGACAGAAACAACAGCGCGGGAGGAGGGGAAAGTAACTCCCGGCACCTCCGCCGGAATTAGCCCCGGTGCAGTGATGACACCTTCTCGTGGCGCAACCAAGCCCCACTCCCTCCGCAGCAGCGTCCCCGCCGCCGCCCTCTCCATTTGAAAGTGGCCACCCCACGCTGCCGCCGCTCCTCCCGCCCCGCCGCCGCCAGCTGCACCAATCCGCTTGGCCCCAGTTGCAAATCAAACGCTCCCTCGCGTCCAGAAGCCACTTGCGCCGCTGGAAACGGCTGCGCCGTCCTCCTCCCCAAACCCCTCCGGGGCGGCACCTTCAGGCTGGGGCGGGCGCGCAGGCGAGAAACGGTTTTAAGATGGGAGCGGTGGCGGCGGCGAGCAGCCCCCAGCGGGCTCGGCTCCCGCTCCCGCTCCCACCCCCAGACAGTTCTGGAAACTGTGTATCACCTCTGTCACAGGAAGCCATCCGGCGAGGAAGGCGGCGCGGAACCAACAAACAAACGCCTGCGGCCGCCCGCCGGAACCAGCGCGGGGACCGCGTTGGGCTTCTGGCCGTTCCCGGGGCAGGGGCGCGGCGCCCAGCACCGCGCCGCAGGCTTTGTGCGAGGCGGGCGCGATGGGCCAGGCGTCCCTGCCCCCGCCATCCCCCTCCCCGGGCCCCGGCAGCGCTGCTGGGACCGTTAGGTGACGCTCCGGCCGCGGCCGAGAAGCAGCGCCTCGACCGCAGCCCGCCCCCATTTCCACACTGAGCTGCCTCTCCTCAAACGCCAGAGGCGGGCTACAAAAGTTGGCCCCGGGGCCACCCAGCACCTGCCCACGTGCCGCGGATGCTCGCTCCAGGGTCTTCCCCGGTCCCTTCCCCCCGCCGCCCTCGGCCGCCAGGTCACCTATTACCGGTGGGAGGGGAGAGAGGCTGCTATTTAAACGCCCGCGGAAGTTGAGGCACCCCCACTGGCGGGTGCCGTGCACCTGCCTCCCGCCGCCGCGCTCCGCCACTTTGAGCAGCAGCCGCGTCCTCAGCCCCGCCTCCTGCCCAAAGGCGGGCGGGGGGAGCGGGAAGGAGGTGGAAGGGATCGAATTTCTCCAGCAAATGGGACCGTTCCGACAGGATTCGGTTCCCCGGTCAACATTCCACATTCCATCCCTCTCCCGCATTTGCAAGCCAACGTAGAGCTACCCGGAAAGCTTGCTGGCTACCGAACAACAGCCCCCAACTCACAAACACACTCACAGGCACGAGACACGTGCACCGAAGGGCTTTGCAACTTGCAGTCCCGGGGAACACGCTGCACGTTCATTTAAGGCAGCAAGGAGACCTAGAAAACCCCCCAACCCCCACCATTTGCAGATGGTGCCAAAGGTTGCAATTTGCAATCCGTTTTAAGTTCATGATTAATTGGTACTTTGCTTTACCAATGCTAACTCCTTCCCAATTTCATCGATGAAGGGTTTTACTTTACAGGCAGTGTCGCTATAAGTAAAAGGTCTGATAAGTGGAAGCTCAATTTAGAAGAATCTAATTGCCAAGCTGCCCCTCCACCCCCTGCCCACTGCCCTTGAATTGATGCAATGAATATTTTGGACATGTGGTGACGCGGTGACAAGAGCCAGGGCTGCGGCCACCACACACAGATGTACCTACACACACCTATGTTTGGACAAATATAGTCCCACCACACACACGGTCACACACTCTGGATTCATGTATGTACGCGAACCTGCGTTCTGCCATTGCCATCTGTCTACCAAGTTGCTACTATGCTTTCCACTTTCACGCAGCCTAATGCACTTTTGCTTTTCAAAAAAATTCTATAAACTAAAGCCAACCAAACTGAGCTTCTGCTCCTGAACACATTTAATTGATGATCCACCTGAAAAAACGTATGTTCTTCACAAATCCAAAAGAAGAAAAAGCTCTAAGTCTTCGCCCCCCCCCAAAATTGAAAAAAAGAATCATAATAAAACTTACTGATCCAACAGAGATCAATTCTCAGGATCCAAAAATCATCCTCTCCTCCTCCTCCTCTGGCCCCCGCCCCGGCAATGCCCAAGTTACTGGTGGGATAGTAACGCTGCGCCCGGCGGCTGCCTCCCTCCCTCCTCGCTACATATCGAGAACCCAATCTTTTGGCGCCATATTAATGACGTACTATATTATTTCCACTAGGCAGCGACCTTCGGCATTAAATTACTCCCGAGAACTCCCGAGCAAAGCAACAAAACCATCAAATATGGCTGAGCCTCTCGGCTCGTCCTGCAGCCGCCGCCGACGCCGCCGCCACCGCCGCCGCCGCCGCGGGACCCGGACGCGCACACAGACCCACACGCGGACACGCGCGGACATACGCGAGGCGCGCCCACCCCGCGCGGCCCCCGCGGCCCCGCGCGCGTACCTGCTGCGGAGGGCTTCGGCCGAGGCGCTGGGCTACGCGCCGCTCGCTCGCTCGGCGCCGCATGAGTTCGGGCCGCGGCGGGCGGGCGGGGAGCCGGGCGGGCCCCTGCTCTCGCCGGCGCGCACACACCCGGCCCTCACGCACGGAGGCACTCTCGGACGGGCGTTTGGCTTGTTATGGAGGAAGGAGTGTGTGAATCAAACTCATTTCTGGGTCACTGCTGCCACAGGGGGGAGCACTTTAATCCCTTGCCAAAACGAGAGGGTGGGGACGGGAGGGCGGAAGGAGCACGCGGGGCGCCCGCCGTGCGGGGGGCTCGGTGTCTGCTTAACTCTTCGCGGCCCTCGCCGCGGCCGGCTCGGCCTGCATCCGCGGGATCTCGCCGAGAGTGGCACTGATCAACTCCCAAAATCTCTTACGTCACCTACCTTCTGAGCGTGGAAATTCTTGAGGTCTCTCCAGGCAGAGAGGTGGGTTTTTAAATTATCCCCTTCAAACTGCTGCCTCAGTTTCAACTCTGCTCTGACAACTAGAAATGGAGTCTTTCAAATTAGCTTAAAATTACGTAGATAAAATTGTGGCTATTAAGGCGTGTAATTTGGGTGAAAAGTTTTTAGGCTGAGTAGCAAAATAAATATTTCTTTTGTAGTAATGGTTTTAGGGAGTTGCAGATTAAAATGACATTTTTAAATACACAGAATTCAATTCTGAGGGCGGAACACCATCTTTACCGAAATTTGTATCGAAATTTAAGGAAATTGTATCTAAATTTGTATTCCAAATGAGCATTAATCCATTAGAAGATAGTGATTATTGGGGGAGAGGAAAGAAAAAGATAGGGATTCTTTATAAACTGACACCACGTTTATGCTATACATTACTACAGAACTGGATATCTTCTCCCTCCAAACATGGGTGAGCCTAACGGTAAACTGGAATTGCAGACTAATATGAATTTAGTCATCAGAGATTCATTTTGGGGGCATTTATGTGTAAGTGAGTGGTTACCGATTTTCCACAAAATACAAAATTGCTTTTTCACATGGAAGACACTTATTTCTTTCATGGATCTCCTAAGGAAATATGGGTGTATATGACATTCAGCTTCAAAAGGGAAAAAAGTACAGATTAAAACTCCCATTCAGTAAATATAATAGGAACAGTGATCACTAATTACAAAATTGAATATTAAATCCAAAAGGTATACTTATCCACTGGAAGAATTCTGAATGTATCAGGTTTGATTTCACACAATCACACACCAACTCATCCACCCACATTCAGAAGATTATAATCTGATAAATGCAGCAAAACAAAAACCGATTGAGCCCTTCAATTAGTTTTCAGAAAACAAAGTAAGCAAATGGAAATCTTAAGTGCTTTAAAGAACTGTATATGTCCTCTTTCTTCCTCTCGTTTCAATAATGAACAGTATAAAGTATACTGTATAAAGATTCCCTACCAGTCCTATTCACTTAATCCTGTTCCAAGAGATCACACCTATAAAACACTATGTTAACTATCATTATTACTATTATTAGTATTGCACTACAGTTACCATTATTTTCATTGGTTCACCTTATACATACCCTGCAGAAGTTAAAGTGCGTGGGCTTTATAGCCAGACATGGTTGGATCTGGCTCTATCGTTATTACCAGTTTATGTGTCTGCGAGGTAAATTACAGAACATATCTGAGCCTCAGTTTTTTCCTAGCTAATAGAATGAGGTTAACAACTGGCCGCTAAGATGAAGGGCTGTTAAGAGGAATGAGATAACCCTGTAATAGTTTGATAGCAGAGGCCGTGGCAGTAGGAGCTTGTCCACTCACTCCGCCATCACTCACGAATCTTTCTTAGTCTTCTCTCTTAGCGAAAATTGCAACTTTTCTAAATTCCGGACAGCTTTACTTCACTCATTCTCCTTTAAAAAAATTTAAATTCACATTTTCCACTCTCTGTTTTACTTGTTTTTTCTGACTATCGAAAACATTAGGCAGCAAAATAAAATTGTATTGAATAAAGAAATGGATAACAAAAATAAAGAGGTAAAGTGGCACACAAACTCCCCAGGGTAGCACATTGATCAAGACTGAAGGCTCCATAAACATCATGTCAATTATGTCATGGCTTTGGAATATTGAGCAACTGAGGAAGTGCTACGTGCTATAAAAAGCCCTGGACTAGAAGTCCAGACTCCCACCAACTCCTGCAAGACGACTCTGGATAGATTTCTTTGGGCCTTGCTTTCCTCACTAAAATGATAGGATAGATAATGTGTAAGGCCCCTTTCCTTTTTAACATTCAGTAATTCCTGCCTTTCTTACTAACTTAGAAAAGTCATGGTTATTTGAAGAAGTGGAAGACAACTTGAATCCACAAGGAACATGTAAAAACATTCTGTCATTAATGATCAGCAGTTGGCATTTCTTAAATAATAGGTGCCTCTTGCCATCATACCACAAAGGAAATTTCTACACAACCTACTTCTAAAATGGGAAAGGCATTGACATGGTTTGCCTTGCGGCAGCACAGCTAATACAACCTAGAATAAGAAGTACTAAGCCGGCAATTAGGAAAATGAGGCTCTGATTCTACTCTGTCACTTGCTGTCTTACCTTGCCACATCATTCGGAATCATCATTTCCTAGTCTCTGGAATGGTTCTGTTAATTCACACTTTATTACCAGAGATGAAAGGACATTCAGCAAAATAGCTATAAGTAGTCAGTGAAATTGAAATATCAAGATTCTAGTCTTTCCTGATCCAATCAGTGTTCACGGTGATAATTACAATTCTATATATCCTGTACATTCTGCTGTACAGTTTAATTATTTTCTTCTATAATAATGGATTTTTATGGAATAAGAATTTGGATATTCATATTTATATTCCTGATTTTGAAATTATATATGATTAAACCTCTGAATGTTTACTTAGTCATTTCATTTCGTCTGCTCCTCTGCAGATAAAGAATTACAAGACCTTGACAAGAGATTCAGAATTGTTCATATTTGAATTGAAGGGGTACATATGCTAAAGTCCTGTATTATCTCATTGCTTTAGGGAAATGAGCAAGAAATTCTTGCTGGCAAATACCGCTGCTAGTCGATATGCATTATAACACACAGACAGAACTTTTTATTACACAAAGGCTCTCCTGGATAAAATGTACTGCGTTCTAAAAGTCTATTTGTATGTACTTTAATTGATTGGAACTTTAAATTCATGCCCAAGATAAATCTTGTTATAAAGAGGGCTTAGATTGTCAAGTAGTTTTTTTAAAATAATTTTAATAACTAAATGATAGAAAAGAAAACCTTTTTATTAACTTTTTTTTTTTTTTGAGACAGGTCTCACTCTGTCACCTCAGATAGAGTGCAATGGCGTGATCACAGCTCACTGCAACCTCCAACTCCTGGGCTTAAGCAACCCTCCTGCCTCAGCCTCCTGAGTAGCTGGAACTACAAGCACATGCCAACATGCCCGGCTCATTTTTTTTCTGTTTTTTGTAGAGATGGGGGGGGTTGTCTTGCTCTTACTCAGGCTGGTCTTGAACTCCTTTCGTCAAGCAATCCTCCCACCCCAGTCTCTCAAAGTGCTAGGATTACAGGCATGACCACGGAGGCCCCCAGCCTATCAACCCTTTTGAATGATATTATACGGGAAAGAGTATAGTTCAAAGAAGGATAAGTAAATGTAATTCTGAACAAGACAAGTTGAGAACCATATTCAACGCCTTGTCTGCACCTCATCAAACAGAAGGTGATAAGTAAGAGATTAGGACTAGAGTTCCCTGTCTGACCAGTTGTTAGGTCACTAGAGCCTTTTAGCCTCTCCAGGTAGCTCACCACAAATTTCAACTATATGGAATGATTGTAAGGCAAATACCTGTGATTCTTCCTTGTTGATGTCAGTATGAACAAATTATTTTTTTCTTGACATTCTGTCTTCCATTTCTTTTTGTTTTCCTTTGCTTGTTTTTTTATTTTGGTTGCTTTCATTTTGTTGATTTCCATACTTTTAGCAAAAGTTAGGATGTTCTAAAGAGCAGTATGAAATGGCATGAGAGGATATAATTTAATTCAACTGATGGAAATGTTCAATGCTGGGGAAGTTCAAAATAAGAAAAGCTCTTCCCTAATCATGAAAGGAATACATGATGATGGAGATAATTTTGGAAATTTAGAAAAATGAGGTAATAAAACTCAACCATAGGGATAACTATATTATAAACATTGTTTTTTTTAGTCTTTTTTTCTATGCATTTTTAATAAAATTGGAATGATGCCACACATTCCATTTTACAATCTTCCTTTTCACTTACATCTTCCATTTTTTCATTTTGATACTGTATAATTTCATATAATGTTTGTTAATTTCAGGATTTTGACCACCTTCATGCCATATATTCCTCGACAGGCTGCTTCAATCATACATTCTCATAGCTATTCCCTAGACCTTGTCAACTTTTGGACATTTCTGCTATCTCTATTATCAAACTCAAATAGCTCTCGTTTTGACCACTACCTTTGAGACTTCCAAAGCATATGCATCCCACCCAACGTTTCTTTTTATCTGAAAAGTGACTCTAATCTACTGCTCCAGCCTACTCTTCTTACCAGGAGCAAAGTGGTAGTAACTCAAAATGTGATCTCTAATCATCACTGGCAGCGGCAACAGTACTTGAGAACTTGTCAGAAATGCATTATTCCCAGCCCCACCCCAGACCTACTGCGGCAGAGAGTAGAATCCCAAAATCTGTGTTTCAACAAGCCTTCCTGGTAGTTCTGATCCACACTTGAGTTAGCTCTCACTCCCAGCCACTGCACTCTAACTGTACTGTTATACGAATTTTCTTGTCTAATTTTCCTTCATTCATCAGACAAACATTTACTAAGCAATTATTATGTTCCAGGAACCTGGCTAGGCACTGGAGACAAGGTGACAGATAAAACAGGCAAGTAGGCCTATTCTCTGACCACAGGTCAGTAGAAAATAGAAATATGATTACAATAAACTGCAGGGTTTGGGGGAAGCATATCCATGCACACCTGATCTGTCTGTGTGGTAGGAAGAGGGTGGTCAGAGAAAACATCTAAGAGTAAGTCACACTAAAGCTGAAACCTGAAGAATAGTAGGTCAGCCAGGTGAGGAGGGGAATAGGGGCGGAATGTTGGTTTTTTTAGGAACCCTCTGGCCTCAGCACAGAGAATTGGGTGGGTTGGGAGAGCGGTGAGTAGGCAGCCTGGAGTTAGCCAGGCTAGTAAGGAGCCTCTGCAGTTACCAGGTGAGAGATTAAGGAGGCCTGGACTGTGGTTGTTAATTATGGAGTGGAGACAAGCAGACAAGCCAGCCTGTGACAAAGGCATCGTTGACACTGTCCCAGCTGTTCAGAGGCCTCCAGTCCTCTCCCGCTCCCAGAAGGGGTCCCCAGGGGATGGATGTCTCTGGGGCTTATGGGGACCCTGGGGCATGTCAGGAGGATGCCCACAAGGCAAAGGCAGTCATTTGGGCAGAGAGCAACGTGTGGGGAACCAAGCCAAGGTCCTGCTGGGCAGTGAGTAGGTGGAAGGCCGGGTACCGAGGGGTCCAAGTCCTCTCCCTGGCGCAGAGCCGAGGCGCAGGCAGCGCGGCGGGGCGGGCCAAGGCGGGCCTCCCTGAGCGGCTGGGGAGGGGGCCCCTCGCGGGGGTCCTGCTCCCACCCCCTTCTCCGACCTGCCTGGATCGGATCCCAGGCCTCTCTCGGCGTCCCGGGGTTGCCACCCCACAGTCTCTTTATCCCTCCACCGGAAAGCTCCATTTTCTCTCTTTGCTTCCACAATACACCTTAATGGCCCATTATAACCTGAGCCCAAATCATTAGCAAATGAAAAACGAGTTCGCTTTCCTCTGAGGCAGAGCGGGCTGCTCGGGAGGGGAGAGGAAGCGGGGAGGTGGGTGCCCTCCCACTGGTTTCGTTCGAATGGTAATGAAGCAAGGAAAGGAAGCGTAGCAGTTAAGTTTCTGGGTTAAAATTGCTTGAAAACTCACTTTTTCTGCGCGCTTGTGTGTGAGCCGTCAGGCATATTTAATTGTGGACAGGACTTGATGGGTTGGACGTCAGAGGTGAAGGAGAAGTTGTAGCAAAAGACTCCCCCCAGGTCTCCGGCTTAGCGAACCGAGTGGATTCCTTCCGTTATGCAACAGATGTTCACCGAGCGCTGAGCTCGGGGCCTACGATGGTAAACATGACAAATAAACCCTTGCCTTTCAGGAGCTTACAGTCATTTTTTGGCTTCCATAACGCCAACATTCTTCCGGTTTCTCTCCTACCTCTCTGGCCTCTGCTCATTCTCTTGAGATCTTATAGGTTCTTTTTTTTTCTTTTGTTAAAGCAGTGCCTAAGACAAATTGGTTTTGAGCACATGAGAAGAGGCTTTTTGAAAAATCCAACTGAAGGAGTAATTTTAGTTGAGACATTTTATAAGGAAAAAAAAAAAAGAATAGTTCCTTAACCATGTTTAGAATGGATACAAAAAAAGAACATCTGGTTAAAGATTATTAGGCTAGTCAATCAGCTGGGTGGGTAACCCTAGCTTCCCAGGAGGAGTTCTCAGTCTTATTAAAGTCTGTCAGAAAACTGTTCACGCACTTTATCAGGAATGCTAATTGCTTCCCAGAAGGAGTTGTAAATTACATCACACAAAAAATTTCTGTCCCAGACCAAGTTTGAGTCAATTTTCTTGCTCACTTTCAGTCTCTTAAATGTTGATTTTCTTTAGAGTTCTGTCCTAAGCCCTCTTCTCATCCTACATACATCCCTGTGTGATCTCATGTACTCCCAAGACCCCCCCAAGTACATGTCTATACAGTCAGTTTCACACCTGACCTTCAGACTCTAATAGCTTCCTGAACATTCCTTGGACTTCCACAGCTATCTCAAGCTCAGCATGCACCACACTGAACTTGTCTTCCTCCCGCTTTGTGCCTCTTCATCGGTCCCCCATTTGTAATTGCCATCTGAGGAGCCAAAACATCCTCCTTGACTCTTGCTTTTGCCTGACAACTCCTCCACCACCATCCCCAGTCCAGTCTGTCATCAGGTCACTTCTGCATCGGCTCTCATCTCTCCACCCCTGCAGCCACTGTCATCATCTCAGTGACCTAAACCACTGCCTCACTGGCTTTCCTACCTCCAGTCTTATCTTCCTCTAATTCTTTCCCTGTTCAATCATCAGTGTGGTCTTTACAGAGCAAAAATCATGGCATTTGATCAGCATCATAAATGATCTTGCCATTCCCATTTAAAACCCTTATCTTTTTTTTCCTCCTGTTTATTCTTAAAGATAGAAAGTCTAAACTCATCAATATAGCCTTATTGGACCTTATTTTCCAATTCCTACTCATTTTTCCAAACCCTCCCACCACAACTTGCCTTTTTACTATATCCCTTTGTGATATATCTTTGAAAATGCGTATCCCTAAGTGTAGATCCCTCTTTCCTATCAGCACCCTTTCTTTTGGCTCTAACACAATCAAGTTCCACCAGCAAGCCTTGTGTTATGGTACGGAGTGTGAGAAAGACCACCTTGAGGCCGAATGAGCCAAATTGTGAGTCTTTATTAGCTGGCCAGCGACTACCCTCTGGACCACCACAGACGG
>CAUYSK010005222.1:0-23300 GCA_963575035.1 Avahi laniger | reverse complement strand
CTCACAGCAACCTCAAACTCCTGGGCTCAAGCGATCCTTCTGCCTCAGCCTCCCGAGTAGCTGGGACTACAGGCATGCGCCACCATGCCCAGCTAATTTTTTCTATATATTTTTAGTTGTCCAATTAATTTCTTTCTATTTTTAGTAGAGACGGGGTCTCCCTCTTGCTCAGGCTGGTTTCGAACTCCTGAGCTCAAACAACCCGCCCGCCTCGGCCTCCCAGAGAGCTAGGATTACAGGCGTGAGCCACCGCGCCCGGCTGCGGAAATGTTAAATTTTAATAAGAAGTTAGAGTAAATAGAGGCTTCATCTTCTCCCCTTTCAAGATCATGAATCTCCTAAATTCTATCCACAGACCCCTTAGAAACCCATGGAACCCAGATTCAGATCTCTTTATCTGAGGACTTGGATAGGTTCAGGTTAAACATTTTTGGCAAGACTAATTCACAGCTAATGCTTTGTATTTCACTTTGCCTCACATGATGAGGCACTTAATGTCTGCTCATCTCACTCTGGCAGTAGACAGAGAGAAAAGGGTGTAAAGTTATTTTTTTTCCTCTGACCAGCAAGTAACCTATGGGTTGATACCTGAGCACCACGAAAATATCCTGTTTTCCTATCAGCTTTTCACCTACTGGTCTTAATATTCATTGATGATTCTTTATCCATTTGCCTTTAGGATATAGGTAATTATATGTTTTAAAAGTTCAGTTAAAGTTACCTAAAATTCATTTGTCCTAGGAATGTCTGTGGTCACTGGGCACAGCAGTAGGTGGGTAAGTTTCAGCTTTGGGGATAGAATTAAGGTTGCCAGATAAATTACAGGGCAGCCAGTTAAATTTGAATTTCAGATAAACAGAAAATAATTTTTTAGCATATGTTTGTTTCAAATATTGCATGGGACATGCTTATATTAAAATTATTCAGTGTTTATCTGAAATTCAAACTTAATGGGCATCTTAAATTTTTATTTTCAAATCTGATAACTCTAGATTGTTAAGGCTAAGAGGGCTAAAGTGAATGGTAGTGATTGGAAATACCTAGATATAACTCTGCAAGATAAATTATAAATAGATTTTAAAATACCCTTGGAACTCATGTGGTGGAATTCATATTGACACTCACACAATAAAACTGTAAAATCTGGTTCTACTTTTCTTTGGTTAAGAGAATAAGAACTGTGCTTTAAAGAAATAAGGGTACCTTTCCTTAATTGTGATTCAATAATATTAACCCTGAAAATATCACCCTAGTGGTATAGTTAATTCTTACTCCAAAATCCCAAACCTAACTTCTTAAATATACTTACAGCATACTTATTTAGATGACAATATTTTGTCATACTCTAGGCCAAGGGTCTATAAATCTTTTCTGGAAAGTCTTGGATAGTAATATTTACTTTAGGCTTTTTGTATTGTACAGTCTCGTTACAACTACTCAGTACTTCTATTGTACCATGAATACAGCCATAGACAATATGTAAATAAGTGAATATGTTCCAATAAAACTTTATTTACAGAAACAGGTGACAGTCTAGATTTGGCCTGGGTTGTATTTAATAGTTTGCCCATCTTTGTTCTACACAAATAATAATATGATTATTTTATATAATATATTGTGACCCAGAATTCCTCTAGCCCAAAGCTTTCACAGTGTGATCAAGGACCTGCTGAATTAAGAGAAAGCTCTCATAGATATGAGGGTGCCTATGGTGAGGTGCCATTGGGTTAGAATCCAAAGCCCACTGAGAGTGTTGTCAATGTCACCTGTACCTTATATAGAGTAGAAATGGCAGGACTGAATTTGAAGAGTCTCCAATGAAGTAGAGAAATGTTAGTTTCTCTCACCTTTTTAATTAGCTATTTGGTTGGTTTAGAGGAAAGTTTTTCAATCTATTTAGGTCCTATTTATATTAATATATATTTAGGCTTGGCCGGGCATGATGGCTCTCTCCTGTAATCCTAGCACTCTGGGAGGCTGAGGCAGGACGATTGCTTGAGGTCAGGAGTTCAAGACCAGCCTGAGCAAGAGTGAGACCCCGTCTCTACTAAAAAAAATGGAAAGAAATTAGTTGGACTACTAAAAATACATAGAAAAAATTAGCCAGTTATGGTGGTGCATGCCTGTAGTCCCAGCTACTCAGGAGGCTGAGGCAGAAGGATTGCTTAAGCCTAGGAGTTTGAGGTTGCTGCTAGCTAGGCTGATGCTGCCATGACACTCTAGCTCAGGCAACAGAGCGAGATTCTGTCTCCAAAAAAAAAAATATATATATATATAATATATATTATATATATATTATATATATATATTTAGGCCCCTTTTGCATAATTTTTTTGTAATGTATTCTCTTATATGAAATAAAATTCATAGCAATGACCTAACTGTAATGTAAAGGTGGAAAAAAGGGAAGACATTCATAATGTAATGTTATGTTACTGTTTGTGACTTAATTTTTTTGAAGTTTAGATACATTTCTAGTAAAACAGTCTTTCCCCAATTCACATGGTAATGGCATTCCTGGAAATTCTAGTGTATTTTAAACCATGTAAAAATACTTTGTGTTTATATATAAGATGGAGTAAGGGTCTAGGTTTAGAAAAATAGATATTTCACTTGCATAAATGTTAGAGGGGGCAACTCAATTGTTGTATGAAACAAAGGACAATTCCTTGCTGGTCAGAATTATCCTTTGCAAACTAAGTATCTAACATCTTTGGTTCCCAGCCACTCAGTTCTAGTAGTGTTAGCAACCACTGGACAAGCCCGAATTGTCTCCAAATGTCTAAAATGGCCCATGTGCTAGTATCACCCCAGAGAACCCCTGATTATGATAACCTCTTGGTCAAAGAGAACCAGGCTGATAAAATGAAGAAAAGTGATTTTTTTCAACAAATTCTAGTTTTTCTTATGATTCGTTTATTATTTACAATCTCTTAAAGCCAATCATATACCTTCATCAAAGATCTGTTAAATTTTGAACACCGATATAATAAAGTTATCATGTCATTAAGTTTGTGGTAATTTATTAGAATACCATTAGTTAACCAATGTCCTTATAGGAGGATATAAGAGAAGCCTTAACTAAATAGAAAGATGGTATATACCTCTATTTTTTCCAGGCTATTTTTTATATTCTTTAAATTTTGCTATTTTTATATACAAAGGGCTTAAATATCTTACATTATTTTTATCCTAGGTACCTTATATATTGGGTGTTGTATTCTTTTTAACCTCTTAAATTGGATCCTTTAATTATTTTAGGTCATTCTTAATGTTAATAAGAATTAACATTAGTAATAAATAATAATAATTAATTAATAATTCTTAACATTAGTAAGAATTAATGATGTTAAAGCTATGCATTTCCCTCTAAGTAAAACTTTGACCCATCCTATGAATTTTGACATGTAGTGCTAGTGGTATGCTGAAGTTGGCTTATAGGACCCAGAAGAGCCAACTGTGTGCACCTTTTCCCAACACCACATTCACATCATGTACCTTAAAATTTGCTGTGGTGAAACTATTTGCACCACAGATATTGGCAAACACTAAAAATGGGATTAAATATTATTAGTACATTTCCTGTTGGTTATTACTTGTATATGGGAAGGGCACACCTTTTTGAATGTTGATGTTGGTCCCTGTAGATACTCTTATTTGTAGAATTTGTATTACTTGCACACAAGGAGAAATTTAAAAGTTTTGTAACTTATATTTTAGTTTTTCTTTTTGCTTTGTTATGTTGGATCCGTCTTCCAGTATAATGTTGAATAGAAGCAGTGATAGTAATATCTTGTCTTTAATGGGAATGAGTGCTTCTAAAATTTCATGATTCAAAATTATGATTCAAAATCATGTTTGGCATAGGTTTTTGATAGCCATTATATTTTTCTCTTCCATTAAAATCTATATTTAGGTGATCTGTTCTTTATGAGTGTGTAAAAAGTATCCTATATGCAGGTATCTTTTGTGGAAGGAGATGTCAACTCTACCATACTTCTGGATTATACATGCAAGAGCACCCAACTGGTTCCCATGGCATCCTATACCTCAATATCAACAGAGAATCCCCTGGGTAGGAGAGAGAAGCTTAGAGTAGGCCTAGAGAAGAGGCTCTATCAAGTCGTGCCAATGGATGGCATTGGAAATTTGGAACAGCTGTTATGTAGGTCTGTAACCAGTGGCAGAAAACTATCACTATGACCTAAGAAATAGGGTAAATAACTGCTTGGGCTCCTCTGGTCAAAAGGCAAGTGCTCAGATCTGGGGAGTGATTGGGGCACCATATTTCTCTTTTCTCACTATTTGTAATTGATTCTTTCTAGTGTCTACTTGCTCTAGGTTCATTTTTGGCTTTTGTTCATATTTTTGTTCTTTGTAAATAATTTATTCTCCTATTTATCTTTTATAGCATCCTAGAATGCTTATTTCATCTAGACTGAATTCACGTTTCAGTGTTCAAGCTTTTTTGGCCGTTTTGGTTTGCAGGCTCATTTTAAGTGGAAATTTTGTTGTTTTTTCCCCTCTCCTCCTTTCCTCTGTGCTTACCCTTCACTGTCAAGCAGTTTTATAACTACTTCCCTGTCCTTCCAAGGAGTACAAAACACAGTCTTTTAATGCATGTTGAAATTCCTAACCCACAAAAGTCATGTCTGTTTTCTTCTACCAACCTCGATCCGTCCCCTCAGCTTTCCATACAATCATATCTCCAAGCATTGAGTTAGCTGCTGGTTTTGTTTTATTGTTTTTCCTCAGCATCTTTTCTTGGAAAATGACCTTACTGAACTCCTGCTTTAGGTGGAGAACTCTTGATCCTCGTTATCCCGGAGGATCCAAAACTCTTCACAGACTCCATCTGCTTCCACACTTTAGAACCAGTAGGCCAAGAACTCCAATCTTTTCTTGTCTCTGAAGTTGTTTATCTTGGTTTTGAGTATGGCTGTGTCCTTTTGACTTTCCTTTTCTCTTTTGGTTTTTATCTTTTATTGTTATAAGTTTGGAAGAGTACAAAGTTGTCTTGGATAAAATTAAATAACTTTAAATTTCAGTCATTTAAAAAAAATTAAAGGAGAATGGCCAGTATTGAGAGGACCACAGTGTCCGCCATGCCAGACTTGTGGCTGGAGTGGAGACTTGTGGTGCAAGGTACCTGGGTACATAGTATGAGTGCCTCATATTTTTTCATGGCTTGTGATTCAAACCACTTTTGAGGTTTTTGACATTGTGATGCACTATGGTGGAAGATTCAAAATTTACAGACACTGTATTTCCTTGCCTATATCAAACCAAAGCAAACTGGAAGTCTAAAACTGATTTATTTAAAAGAAAATACATTTTATACCTTTAAGGCACACAAGAAGAGAAAAAACCCTGAGAGGCCTAAAAAAAGATATGCTAACTCTGGCACATCTTGTCTGATGACGGTGAGCTACAGTCTTTTAAGAATTTAAAATGAGTGGCTTGTCTAATTTGTTCTCTTCGTTTTCATTTCTTTCCTCCCAACTGTCTTATTTTTATCCTACTGTCACATATCATACTTTTAAACCCTGTCTTGCTTTTGCAAATTTCACAGTCTTATTTTTCTTAATGTGGCCCAGCCCTTTCTGATTTAACACTTTATCTTGCATTTCATTGTCTTTTTTTCCTCCCCTTTCCTATTTCTTAGTTTGGCATTACTTCTTAATATATTTTTATTTAATGGTTGACTACTTTAGGAATGAGAGGCAGAAAAAAAGAGTACTAGATGAAAATGACACATGTCAAGAGACTTTAAGAAGCTGTTCTGGGTGCAGGTGGTAATTGTGGATATTGTGACACTTTCTTTCTGACCTGAATATCACATTTTCTAGGCTTGATATCTTTCAGTATACTCAATACTTTTGAAAAATATTCAAGTTGTATTTGAGTAATTAGTAAGACAGAAGTTCAACTTTTATAAATGACATAGACAAAGTATATAGGCGGTACATTTCATTCATAATATTTATATATTATTTAATTTTAATAAAATGTTAATTTTAATTTAATAATATTAAATATTTTAGGTATTTTATAATCTTATAATATTTAAGGAGTATTTAACACAATATTCAATAAGAGACAGATACAAAGAAGCCATTAAAATAAGGAATAAATTAGTAAGTCACAATTACTTATTTATTCACTAGGCATATATGAAGTACTGTCTCAGCCCAGGGATATAGCAATAAAGATCATAGCCTTGTCCTTGCCCTTAAGGAGCTTACCATCTAATGGAGCAGATTGACAATCATCCGATATTGTGAAGCATAGAAAGTGCTCCAACAGAGGATGTATAGAAAGAGTCGATTGGAGGAAATTTGCAGGCCAGAAAGGATTTTTATCTCTTAACAGCAAATAACATTTAATGTTGCTAGTGATCATATATTTCTAGAATACTTGAGAACATGACATGTTATAAAAATGCAATATACAAATTTTAAATAATTAAATATCATTATAAGATAATAACAAAACCCAACCAATATAGGCATAGTAGCCAATGATAGCATGCCGTCAATCATTGTTCTTAGTTTAATGAACTTGTTAGTTTATTTATGGAAATAAAAGATGAAGTGTTAAAAATCACTAATGTAGTCTATCTAAACAAAATCATCAGAAATTTGTGACTTTTTAAATATAATGATGCTCCTTTTAATGTGAAAATTAGATATTTGCTTGAATAGATGAATAAAATACCTAACCTTATTAATTTTTACATTAATTATAGATCTAACAATTAAATTGGCTTGTGTTCCTTTTTAACTTGTTGAATTTCTGATCATTATGACATAAAGGAGAATTTTTTTGCTTTTCCAAAAAATTATATTGTTGCAGCTGTGGCATTTTTCTCTGGTTTTTCAAAATCCTTTTACTTTTTCTTTTAAAATTACTAAATATGTACTGTAATGCTTGTCACACATTAATGTCAGTGAATCTAAGCTATGTTTAAGTTATCCACTGGCATCTAGTAATTATCCGGAACCATGAAATGCAAGGCAGTATCTTCTGATGTGTAAAATTTCAATCCTGAAGAGAATTTCTTAATTTAAAACACATCTTTAGACAGTTTCAATTTAAACTTTTTTGTATTACAAATTATACATACTTTCCTTAATTAAAGTTACTCTTTTGATTAATAATTTACTAGGGTTCTGTGTCTCCAAACATATTATAAATTATTAGAAATATGGTGTAAGTATTATAAGGGCAATTTTCAAGTCATTTTTTTAAAGCCCTTTGATTTTCTAAGCAAAATTTTCCATTGTATAAAAATACCAGATTCCTTATAAATGGTGATCAACTATACATATTAAAAGTAGTCATTCAGACCAAATTATTTTCTATGGAATTTGTTTCAGTATTTTTCAGAAACATGTATTCTTCCTGCATGATGAAAAAACATTGAAATAACTATTTTGTCATGAGAACTTTATAGCTAAATTTTATTTTCAGTCTTGTTTAGGACTAACATTAAAAAAAATCAAACACCAAACCTGAGAATAATGTTGGTATCAGACACAAAGTATGTGAATTCTGATACCTTTTCATCACTTATACACTAGGAATTCTATTTTTTAAATGATATCCTGCCAGCTTTTTCACAATCCATTAATTCCTGGATCAACATCAGAAGGAATGTCAGAGCAGAGTGAAATTCTTGTAAGACACAGATGTCAGGATCAAAAGTCAGAGACATTCTCTGAGCAGCAGGGAAGCAAGCTTGTTAGACTTTAATCGGAACAATTAGTATCTGCCATGTGACAGTCTCGATGTCCTGCCTTATATTTTTGTGAAGTTCCAGGCATGCTGAAGAGACAAAGTTTTCTTCCAAGTTTGATGGAAAATTTCATGAGCTTTGGGTCTCATTATTTTTGGCCAGGATTCTTAACTTTTGTTGATTCTCTCTGAATTTCCTTAAATGGTAAATCGTTGATGTACTTAGATAGACTAGGGTCCAACTTAATAGAGAGACAAATTTTTATCTTCTCTGAGACCATGTAATACAAAGTGACTTGCCTTTATGGATGTTTGTGATCATTAGTACTCAAGAGGCTTTTCTAGCAATTTTATATCTCACAGAGTGAAAGCTTTTATGGTCTGGTCCCAGATTGCTCCAGTGGATGTTCAATAAGTGTGAATCATTGATGAAGTAAAAAGTAATTAAAATTAGATGTTGGGATTTCACTTAAAGAACTTCTTTGAAATCAGCTATTATATTTTGTTTATGTCTTCACTAAACCAAAATAACCACTTTTCAATAAAAATAAAACCAATCAACCAGTTGTTTTCACTACATGTTGTCAATAAACTAATTTAATTCATTTTTTCCCCAGTAATAAATTGTTTGGACTTTTTCACTTGTTTTGTAGGAAACTTGTAACAATTCCTTTATTTAGATATCAGCTTTGGGAACAACCTCAAGCATCAAGAACCACAAGTTAGCAAACATTTCTGACAGTGAGGAATGGCCCTTTAACGTGTGAGCAGTAATGAAAATACTTGAGAAGACCCAGATGTGAAAATTATCGCCGTTGTGATCAGATTGATCAGTTCCCTATTGATAGAAAAAGGCCACTCTTATTGGCTAGTGATAGCTGTAAAAACAAGCCAAAAGCCATAGGAAAGAGCACAAGTGAAAGACTAGAGGAGGCAAGAAGAGAAGAGACCAAGAGCATGACTGTAGAAAGAGGGGCAGGAATTTTAAGTAGTGACAAGGCTGGCATGTGGTGGGCACTTTAGTGACAGAAGTTTAGCCCCTTGGTATCTCCATGAGTCCCCCAAATAATGATGTTATATTTTGATGTAGCCTGCTGATATTTTCTCAGTATTACTAAAAGTGTGAAAAAGGGTACCTTTAGAATTCATAATATTTTTACTGTTTCATAATAGTAAGTAAAAATATATACTTGCTAGCCAAAAATCACTTTCAAGACAAGTCCCATGATCACCCTTCCAACTAAAATTATTGCCATAAGACATTTTTTCTATGTAGAATTCTGGATCTACCATTGAGATAATGTTGTAGTTGAATGAAAGAAACACAACCTAAAATTGCAACCTTTCTCTTTGTATGCATTGCCAGATTTAAAAAAAAATTTATGATCACAAATTGTGAAACATTGCCATATTTTGTGATTTGAAGAAGTTTGGAAATGGACCTGAAGCAGCAGTGTGGATTTTCTCTCCCGGCATCTGATCCGAGAATTAGAAGACCAGTGTCTTCCACTGGTTCACTCTTTGACCCTGGTTATGTCATTTTGCTTTAAGACTTGACTTCTTAAATATAAAAATAAGGAGGCTGAACAGGATGAGCTGAAGTCTTTTTCAGCCAAGAATTTGACTCAATGATTTGTCAGAATTCAACAAGATGGAATTGGAGATCTATAGTCATTCTTGGGGCTGCAGATTCTTACAATCTAAGTGCTTAGAATTATTCTGTAGAGCAGCTTTTCAACCTCACCCATGTTTGTAATATTTCTGTCATTACATATTATAATAACAGTGCCGTATAATTATTTTCTTATAGGTATGGTGGCTAGGATTGTTAAAAGGGTCTATGTTAAGTGAGTATATTAAAAGGGCCTATTGCATAAAGGAGAACTGCAGCCATTATTAACAAAATCTAGGAAAAAAAAGAAGAAGAAGATAATTTAAAAAATTTCTATCAACCTTTATACTTCCCTTTCTTAGTCCTAGCAAGGTGTTTAGTGACAAATAGTCAAGGCTCCTCTCTCAGAGGCTTACAGTCAATTTTTACTGATCAGAGACCTAGAAACCCTATTATTCTGGTCTTACAAATTTGAATAGTGCTTGTAAGTATCACTTTCAAAATATGTGGAGTTGTGTCATGCCATTTACTTGACCCGAATACTTAGATGTAGTGTTTCCTCACCTTGTTTAGTACTTCGATTCTGCTCTCTGGAGTCCATGACCCTGAGATGTATTGAGCAACTAGGAAATTTCACACCCTTTAACTTTGTCCGTGAAATACTTAAAATAGCTTTCTATTGCTCATGTTTTCTAGCCATCGTAACTTCCCCACAAACAATACTGAGTCTCTGGCAGGGGTTTAAAATTACCCTTGGAAGCTCAGATATAGCATTTTATTGTCTAGTTTGAGGTGCTTGCTGAGGTGGAAGTGAGTACCCCAGAATATGACAGGGGTTTTGGTACAAATGGGATGATTCTTCTTTGTATCTTCTTTCTTGTTGCTGTAACTGACCAGGGAAACTAATAAACTCTGGCATGTGGCATGAGAAGTTCAATTTCAGAATTCCACTAGCATATAGGAGAAAGGTAAGGGGATCAATCAATCAACAAATATTCATGCATTTATTAATTTAATAAACATCGATAATCCAGTGTGTGTCAAGTACTTATAATGTTAGGAATAAAATATATAAAGGTGAAAGTTATAGGTCCTGGCCTGAGATATAGGTTGAGTATCCCTTATCCAAAATGTTTGGGACCAGAAGTGTTTCAAATTTTTATTTTTTCAGATTTTGGAATATTTGCATTATACCTACTAGTTGAGCATCCCTAATTTGAAAATCAGAAGTATGAAATGTTCTCATGAGCATTTCCTTTGAGCATCATGTTGGTATTCAAAAAATTTCAAATTTAGGAGCATTTCATATTTCAGAGTTTCAGATTAGGGATACTCAGCCTGTAGTTTAGTTGGGGAAGAATCCTTGTACTGGTTAGCGTTCTCCTAAAAACAGAACCAATAGAATATATATAGATATATGAGAGGATTGATTTATTATGGGTATTGTCTTATGTTGTTATGGAAGTCAAGAAGTCCCAGGATATGGCATCTGCATATTAGAGAATGGGGAAATCTGGTGGTGTAATCCAGTCTGAGTCCGAAGGCCTGAGAACCAGCAGAGGCAATGGACTAACTCTCAGTCTGAGGCTGAAGATCTGAGGATCTGGTGTAAGTCCAAGAGTGCAAAGGACCGAGAACCTGGAGTTCTGATGTCTAAGGGCAGGAGAAGATGAATGGCCCAGGTCCGGAAGAGACAACAGATTCATCATTCCTTCATATTTTTGTTCTATCCAAGCCCCCAAAGGATTGGATCATGCTCACCCACATTGGTGAGGGTAGATCTTCCTTACTCAGCCCACTGATTCAAATGCTAATCTCTTCCAGAAACACTCTCACAGACACACTCAGAAATAATGTTTTACCAGATATCTGGACATCCATTAGCCCACTTAAGTTGACACATAAAAATTAACTATCACAGTCCTATAGATAAATCATTCAATATGATGTAACAATTGCTATAATACAGGTCTGAACAAGGTACTATGATAGTACAGAGAAGGGAGTGATACATTTTCTGTGTGTGTCTGTACATGTATGTGTATGGGTGTATCATCAGGGAAGTCTTGCTAGAAGATGTGGCATCTAAGCTAAATTGTAAAACATGACTAGGCCTTAGAAAACCTGGGAAGGAATTATTGCCAGAGACAACAGCTTTTGTCAAAGAGCAAGGGCCTGGTGGAGCAGTGGTATGGAGACCTCTGAGTACCTGCTTGATATAGTTGGATCATAGAGTACAATGGAGAGGGATGGTGAAACACACAGCTGGAAAGGCAGTTGATGTTGGGCCATTAGGTCCTTGCGTATCATGCTAAACGATTTTCCCTTGATGGGTTTTAATTAGGAAATGACAGGACTAGATTTTAATTTTTAAGAAAAAAATTATCAACACAGGAGGGGATAAATCAGGGTGGGCTAATTTTGGGAGCAGTAATGGTAGTCAAAAGACTATGGAAATAATTCAAGTGAGAACTGATGAGGTCCTGAATTATGATGGTGAGAGTGAAGATTAAGAGACAGGTTAAGAGTTTAGAGATTTTGATGAGTCGGAGTTGGTGGAACTTTGCAATTGGCTGAACAAGGAAAAGGAAGGTGTGGCTCCTTGGTTTCTGGTTTATGATCAGATTGTGCTATTTACCTATGTAGAGAAACCTATATACTTATTGAGGTCCTACCATGTACTGGACATGCCAAGAGATATAATAAAGTTTAGAATATAGCCTCTGCTTATTTATAATATACAGTTCTTTACAATAATATATATAGGACAAGTGGAATAAAGTTTAAGAGGCATTTAAATGAAGGACAATATATGGTCAAGCAAAGGCAGATAGATGGGAATGAATATAGTGAATTCTCAATACTGTAAGAAGATCTGTTGGACTGGAGCAAAGACTTCACCTTCTCCATTCTGTATTCTTTTACTTCTTTGTTTCTATTGAAACTTAATCATCCATAGACATCACTCTTTTTCTCAGGGCCTCCATTTTAGTTTGTTCTTTCATCCATTCCCCACTCCCTGCCACCTGCACTCACTATTTAAGGAGTACTGATTAACACCTATAGTCTACCCATTGATCTTATATCATTGTCAGTCAACAAAATTTTTCTTTTAGAATTCACACAACTAATCTATACCACCCTTTCCATACCTTTTGATGTTGCCTATGGACCTCTAGAGCATTCTTCTATCTTCCTTGATAATATCTGCTGCAAATATTTAAAAAAAAAAAACGTAGCATAAGACAACGTTATCCTAAAGGGAATACAGCTAGAAGTATATTATTAAAAGAAAAGAACTGAAAGACAAAGGATAGACTGGAGAAAATTTTCAACACATAGACAAAGGCCTTATTTATGGATTCAAGCAATCATGGATCAAAAATTTTCAGGGAAAAAAGTGGATGATTGTATCTGTACTGAACATATACAGACTTTTTTCCTTGTCATTATTTCTTAAACAACACAGTATAACAACTATTTACCGAGCATTTACATTGTATTATATATTAGATGTTATAAGTAATCTGGAGATAATTTAAAGTATGAGGGAGGATGTATGTAGGTTATATGCAAACACTCTGCTATTTTATATAAAGGACTTTAGCATTCTTGATTTTGGCATCCACAGGGGTCCTGGAACCAATCCCCCATGGATGTCAAGGGATGACTGTATATAGAGTCCTTTCAAGTCAATAAGAAATAGATGCAAAGTAGAAGAATGGGCCAATGATATATAAACTCACAGAAAAGGAAGAAACACAAATGCCCATCCAAATATTAAACAATGTTAATTGAGCTCAGATAATTTAAAATAAGAAAATCACATCATAATATAAGTTTTTGCCTAACGATAAAGATTAAAAAGTTCGCTCACACCTGATAGTGGTGATGATAGTGTGAGTAAAATAAGATATTTACACACACTTAAAGGGATTATAAATCTGGGTAAATTTTTTGGAGAGTGATTTTGCACTACATATCAAAATAGGGGTTTGTTTTAACAAGTATTTGGAGTGAAATATTCAATGTTATTCATTATAGCTGTGTTTGCAATTACAATTTGGAAACAGCCTAAATGTTCATTAATAGAGAACTACTTAAATTAGGGTAAATAAATAGAATTAAATATTAATCCTTGCATTGATAATGAATCATATGTATGCAATGATTAGCATGATCTTGAATAATTATCGTTACCACTTTGCTTTTGCTATCAACTTTTATATATTGAACACATTCAATATTTTGTTCCTGACTTCAGTCTTTGCTTGATACATGGAGTGTTGCTCAAAAGCTGACAAATAAGAGTGGGATAGAATTATACCCATATTTGGTACCTTTATGACTTCTAACTGTCATTCCCTCATGGATTAAAATTCTATAGAATCCCTTTTCTCCCCAGGAATTCCCACAAGACCACTCAGTTAATGAAGCAAATTTTGTCCACTAACAAAACATATAAATTATAATGTAATTATCAGCATTTCCTGCTGTGAAATAAAGAATTATAGAGTTACCGACTGACATGGGCATCACATTCATCTGTAGGTAAAACATTCACATTGGAAGTATATAGAACAGGGGAGAAAACAAAGAGTTTTCAGGGTTGCATCTGACTTAACTTCTTGCTCTGCCATATAATAGTTGTGTGACCTTGAACAAGTTATTTATTTGCTCTGAGCCTCAGTTCCCATAAATGGAAATTGTGGGGTAAAGTATGTGCTGTCGTCAGCACATTAGATAAATGATCCATCTGATGCTCTTCACACTGATTCAATGGAACATACCCTAAAAATGAGTTATTCGATACTTGGAACCATCTTGTATTACTGATCACCATATTTATAGAATTATCTAAGAATAATACGAACATTAAGAACCCTTCAGGATCACTGATTATTTCAGCCAATTTTGACAAATGTGGAAAGCCAAGGAAAGGCCCCTCAAAAATGTCCATGTCCTAATCTCCAGAACCTTTGAATATATTACCTGATATGGCAAGAGAGACTTTGCAGGTATGATTCAGTTAAGGATCTTGAGATAGGAAGACTATCCTGGATTATCTGGAAGGGCCCAATATAATCAAAGGGTCCTTATAAGAGGGAGGTAGGAGGTTTAGAGTCAGAAAAAGGAATGTGGTGGTAGAAACACTGGAGAGATGAAGACTTGATGACAGAAGCAGAAGTTGGAGTGTTAGGCCATGAGCAATGGAATGATGGTAATCTCTAGAAGCTAGAAAAAGCAAGTAAAGAAATTCTCCCTCTAGAACCTCCAGAAGGAACACAACTCTCCCCATCCATTTTAGACTTCTGACCTCTGGAACTTTAACATCATTAATTTGCATTTTTTAAGACACTATATTTTTGATAATATGTTATAGCAGGCATTGGAAACTTATATAGTGAGTATTTCACTCCTGAGATAATAAGGAATTGTGAGAAAATAGAGATCAGAGATAGATGGTAGTTTAAACTTTAAAGTATGATTGCAAAAAATAAAATAAAGTATGACTGCAGAAGTTACACTGATTATGCTATTTTTAGAATATGGGGGACATTATCATCTCCTTTTCCAAGTGTGAATTTAACACATTTTAGATTTCTTGTGCCTTTGGAATGATATATAAGCATTCCCATATTTGGGTCCTTTCCATGGCCTCGGATAATTTAGTTTTATGAAAAACTTATCACACTGTTTCTTATTGTCTTAGTACATTTGGGCTGCTACAACAAAAACTCCTTAGACTTGATAATTTATAAACCACAAATATTAATATTTATTGCTCACAGTTTTGGAGGCTAGGTTGTATAAGATCAAGGTACCAGCAGATTCAGTGTCTAGTGAAGGCTTGCTCTCTGTTCCAAAGAAGGCACTTTCTTTCTGCATCTTCACATGGTAGAAGGGGTGAACAAGCTGCCTCAGGCCTCTTTCATAAGAGAACTGATTCCATTCATGAGGTGACCTAATCACCTCCCAAAGATCTCACCTCTTAATACTATTGCATTGATGATTTAGGTTTCGACATATGAATTTGGGGTAGGGGGACACACACATTCAGACTAGCATTCATTTTGCCTTGGATGGTGAAAATTATTTCTCATTTTGCCTTGGATGGTAAGAATTTTATCATAAACCGTAACTGGATGGAGCCCAGGCTTTGGGAAGCCCTGCTCTAAGGAAGAGCCAACCAAATGTGTATGTATCTGATATTCAGAATGGAAAAGGTCAGAAGAACACCTATTTATTTGGTATACATGGTATCCAACGTCAGAGTGTTTGGGCAATGTGTTAATATAGCTTATTTGACATGGGCCTACTGAAAATGCCATATTTGGCTTTTGGACTATAATCTCAGAATTATACATTCTGTGATAAGTTGCTTATTTCTTTGTTGTCTGCCCTTCTGTCCTAGAATTTTAGCTCTGTGAGAGAAGAGACTTTGTCTTGTTAGCTGTGGCATCTCCAGTTTCTAGAATGGTGGCTGACACATAGTAGGCACTAAAGAAATTCATTTTTGTTAAATGAATGAATGAATTATATAGTCTTATTGTTGCAATGGATAATGAGCTCCTCATAAGTTGATGCCCAAAAATGCCATGATAGACTCGGAATGTGAACTTGGAGCAGGAAGCCATTTACTACCTCTGTGATCATGGGCATGACTTGTTATCTCTTTATTTCTGCTTGTATTTATTAAATATAAATTGGGGAGAATATACTTGCCTTAGAGGGTTGTCATCAGATTAAATGAGGTCTTAGAGCAGGGCATAGTTGTGTGTGCCTGTGGTCCCAGCTACTTTGGAGGAGAAGGGAGGAGGATCCCTTGAGCCCAGGAGTTTGAATCCAGCCTAGACTACATAGTGAGAACTTGTCTTTAAAAAAATTTATTTTTAATTTAAAAAGATTAAATGAGGTGATATAAATGCAAGTTCTGTATAAATTATGACAATATCAAGCATTATCACTACAGTGGATTACTCAGTCTTTATTAATGCTTCCTTTTTTAGTTGAAATAGTGAAAATAAAATGGGCCAATATTTGGCAAAGGGATGGATTTCTATCGTTTTGATTGTGTTAATCACTAGATGATTAGTGATTAGACTATGAATCCTTGGCTTTGTGGACAATGAAACAAATATTGTTGGATTTTGTTTAACCCTATGAAGCTCAGTAACCACACACTTTGATTTTCTGACTGGTGTGGGATTTCAGTTTGTTTCAAAAATATCAACTATATTTTGTACTGCTATGTGAAGTCTGTGGTCAGGGTATCTAGGACATTTTATTTATTTTTTTTGAGACAGAGTCTTGCTCTGTTGCCCGGGATAGAATGTTGTGGTGTCATCCTAGCTCACAGCAACCTCAAACTCCTGGGCTCAAGCAATCCTTCTGCTTCAGCCTCCCGAGCAGCTGGGACTACAGGCATGGCCACCATGCCCGGCTAAGTTTTTCTATGTATTTTTAGTTGTCTGATTAATTTCTTTCTATTTTTAGCAGAGACGGGGTCTCGCTCTTGCTCAGGCTGGTTTCGAACTCCTGAGCTCAAACAATCCGCCCGCCTCGGCCTCCCAGAGAGCTAGGATTACAGGTGTGAGGCACCGCGCCCAGCCCTAGAACATTTTCTTGATTTCTCTTTGGCTTTCTAATGTAGAAACACTTGTCAGTGTATATTTTAAACCTTATAGAATCATTTCATGATGTTCTGATTAAATTTTTTTCTTATTTATTCTGACACACACGCACACATATCTCTCTACTGCACACACCTCTCTCTATTGACATAAAAAGAAACTTCCTCTTTCAGGAGGAGGTTGTGACTAGGAGTTTCTAGTGATTTCTTTTTCCTGTTCTTGTCAGTAATCTCTAGTCATCGATCTTGTCAATGCTTTCCAATTCATTAATCAGTCAAGCATATTTTTTTTTAGAGCAGCTATGTGCCAGGTACTAGGCTAGGCCTTGACAACATAGCAGTCAACAAGACAGATATAGTCCCATTAAATCTCCAATTGCCTTTACAGTCAGATTGGCACACACAGCTGGCATTAGATACTGTGCTGTTGTAGTCTTTTTATTCATTCAACAAATATTTATTAAGCAGCTCCTATGTGTCAGGCACGATTTACAGTCTTCGTGAACAAGACAGATAAAGTGTCTGCTTGAACAAATTCTAAGCTTTTACATTTTGGGTCTGTATGTTGAGGTGTGGGTCTGGAGGTCAGTGAAGCTGGAGATAGGGAATAGATATATAAATTAAGAGATAAACAAGAAAATATCAGGAAATGAATGAAAATAGTGTCACTGTTTTACCCTGGGATCTCTAGAAAACAGAGTTGAAGGTAAAAGCTTACATAATAATGCTTTACTGGGGGCACCATACCAGGGAAGCAAGAGAGAGGGAAAAATGGAAGAGAGGCAGAGAAAGAGGGAGAGGCAATTGAAATGGATGCATTACCAAACTGGCCACAAGTTTGCAACAAATATAGTCAGATGCTAGTGTTGAAGGATTTTTCCAGACACAAATGTATAATTATGCATATTTATGGGGTAAAATTTGATATTTTAATACATCTGTGTTTTGTATTGATCCAATCACAGTAGTTTGTATATCCATCATCTCATGCACTTACTTCTTTATGGCAAGAACATTCGAAGTCTCTCTTATAGCTATTTTGTAATATGCAATATTTTACTGTTAACCATAGTCACCCTACTTGTGCAGTAGAACACCAATATTAAGTCACCCTATGTAATTGTAACTTTGTACCCATTGACCAACCTCTCCCATTCTCTCCTCCTCCATCTCCTCTTCATTTTCTGGTAACTACTGTTCTACTCTCTCCTATTATATCATTTATTTATTTATCCATTAATTTATTTACTTACAGACAGGGTCTCACTCTACTGTCCAAGCTGGAATGCAGTGGCATGATCATAGCTCACTGCAGCCTTGGACTCCTGGGCTCAAGTGATCCTCCCACCTCAGCCTCCCAAGTAGTTGGGACTACAGGTGCATGCCATGCCTGGCTAATTTTTAAAATTTTTGTAGAGTTGGGGTCTTGCTTTGCTGCACAGGTTGGTCTTCAACTCCCAGACTCAAGTGATCCTCCTACCTCAGCCTCTCAAAGTGCAGATATCACAGGCATGAGCAATCATGCCCAGTCTCAACTTTTTATTTTTAAGATTCTACATGTGAGTAAGATTATATGGTATTTGTCATTCCGTGTCTAGCCTTTTTCACTTAACATGATGTTGCCCAGGTTCATCCATGTTGTTGGAAATGACATGAGTTTCTTCTTTTTTAAGGATGAATAGTATCTCATTATGTGTGTACATGCCACATTTTCTTTGTCCGTTCATCTTTTGTTGGATACTTAGGTTGATTACATATTTTGGCTGTTTCAAATAGTGTTATAATAAATATGGAAGTGCAGATATCTCTTCAACATATGGATTTAATTTCCTTTGGCTAACACCCAGTAATGGGATTGCTGGATCATATATTAGTTTTATTTTTAATATTTTGAGGAACCTTCATACTATTTTCCATAATGGCTACGCTAGTTTACAAACTCACCAACAACATATAAATTACCCTTTCTTCACGTCCCAGCCAATACTTGTTTTCTTTTGTCTCTTTGATAGTAGCCATTCTAATTGGAGTGAGGCAGTATCTCATTGTGGTTTTGGTTTGCATATCCCTGATGATTAGTGATGTTGAGCATTTTTTCTTATACTTCTTGGCCATTTTTGCATCTTCTTTGAGAAATGTCTACTAAGGTCTTTTGACCATTTTTTAAATTGGGTTATTAGAACTGAGGCTATTCCAGGTATCTAGTCAAGCCTATTTCCTGTAATGTAAATTTGTGTTTACTTTCTATGTATCTACTTTAGTGGCCTACTGTTCTCCACCCAAAATGATGTTTGAGGGCAGATTGGAAACCCTCAGATTTATACAATCCAGGGATAGAGTAAACTTTAATTCAGGGAAATGGAAGGTGTTACAGAAATAAATGTTGGAGAGCTTGAAATTCTTTTTTGGGTATTGCATTGCAGTAAGAAAAGAATCAGCTTTGATCTTTATATGCTCCCTTTAAAATGTGAAACTCTTATTTTATCAAATGCAGTTTAAATGTTATCCCTAATTGTACCATAACAGTGTGAGTGAGTGTCAGGTGAGGTAATGTCATACACTAATTTAATTGTTGGCTCCCTCCGTATTCTTCCTCACTTTATTATCTTCACATCTTCCTTAGCAAAGTAAACTTACTTTCTGTAGTTTTTATTATAAACGAAATTTTTTACAAATTTAAATTATAATATAAGAACAATGTGATTTTCAAAGTAAATTTGCCTCTGTCCTTCAGGCATTGATACATAATCCTCATGATCATATATTGAGTGGTATAACTAGTTGTATTGACTACTTCTAAGGTCTCTTTCAGTTCTTTGAGTCTATGATTCTATTTATATGTGCATCATTTCTTTGGAATTTTATCACTTGTGTTATTTGAATGTATGACTGGAAAAGTCCTTTTTTGTAACTGCAGTTGACTCTTGAACAACATGGGTTTGAACTTCACATGGGTTGAACTTTTAGTCTACTTAGATGTGAATTTTCTTCCACCCCTGCCACCCCTGGGACAGCAAGACCTCCCCTTCCTCCTTCTTAGCCCATTCAACATGAAGATGATGAGGATGAAGACTTTTATGATGATCCATTTCTAATTAATGAATAGTAAATATGTTTTCTCTTCCTCTTAAATAACATTTTCTTTCTCTAGATTACTTTATTATAAGACTACAGTATTTAATACATATAACATACAAAATGTGTGTTAATTGTTTATGTTATCAGTAAGGCTTCTAATTAGTGGTTGACCACTAGTAGTTAAGTTTCATGGGGGTCAAAAGTTATATGTGGATTTTTGACTGTGCAAGGGGTTGGCACCTTATGTTGTTCAAAGGTCAACTGTGCTAGTTTATGGACTTCTTTATATTGATGTCAGTAAGTAGGCAATAATAGAGATGGAATATATTTTTAACTTAATCTCTTTAACAATAAATGGCATTTTCAGTAAATACCCCTAGTTCTTTTAAAAATTGATATATGACTCCTAATGTCTATTCTTATAATTTAAAAAAACCTCAGAATTCTTAGACTAAAGCTGATAATTACTTTTTTCAAAAGATATTAAGAAAGAAAAAATCTGGTTGATAGATATTAGAAGGTATCATTTTGTATCTGAAGTTTAGATGATAGGGAAAATATATAATTTTTAAAAATTATTATTAAGAAGCATAATACAGATTGATAATTAAATTGTATATATTCATATCTAAGCTATTTTGTACCTTTTGCATGACGGAAATCTGTCATTCTGACCATCATTTTTTCATTCAATCGCTTGTTTTCTCTTCTATCAATTTCTCTTTCTTAATGTATTATATAAAGTGAAATATGCCAAATGAATTTCTCACAGAAGAATAACTCTTTTGAGAGATCATGAGTCTTTCAACCATATCTATTTAGAATGATTATTAGATCAGTTGAAATGTCTATAAGCTTACTTTGATGAGCTACAATTTGTCAGTTCTATACACATGAAACTTGTTTGAGTGAAAGAAAACTTTTCCTAAAACAATCTTTAATTTAAGCTAGGGCTGGTAGTCACTGATTTTCTTTGCCAAATATTTCAGGCTCTCTGCCTTCCAGATATTGTATGTTTATACTAGGAAGTCCTCAGAGTAGGCCCTATACTAGTGCTGGCCAGTAAGTTGTAAAGGAAATAATGATTATCACTTCTAGGATGGAGTATTCAATTTCCAGTTTGACATATTTCAGAGATTTCTTTCCTTCTGTCACTGTGACTGGTGGAGCTGGTGGCTCCTGTTCCATCAGTTTGGGTCCTTGAGTGAGTGAAGAGACATGGTGTTTCCAGTCAACCTGTAATGGACATGTAGATTGAGAGAGAAATAAATCTTGTTGTTCTAGTTCTTTTAAAAATTGATATATGCTCCTAATATCTATTCTTATAATTAAAATAACCTTAGAATTCTTAGACTAAAGCTGATAATTATTTTTTTAATTTTAATTTTATTATTATTATTTTTATTTCAGCATATTACAGGGGTACAAATGTTTAGGTTACATATGCTGCTTTTGCCCTGCCCCAGTCAGAGCTTCAAGCGTGTCCATCCCCCAGATGGTGCACACCACACCCATTAGGTGTGAAAATACCCATCCCCTCCTCCTCCCTCCCACCTGCCTGACACCGATGAATGTTACTACTATATGTGCATATAAGTGTTGATCAGTTAATACCAATTTGATGGTGAGTACATTTTACTTTCCACAGAGGTTGTGCTAGTTTGCAGTCCCACCAGCAGCGTATGAGTGCCCTGTCTCTCCTCATCCACGCCAACATTTATTGTTTTGGGCCTTTTTGATAAAAGCCATTCTCACTGGAGTTAAATGATATCTCATTGTGATTTTGATTTGCATTTCCCTGATGATTAGAGATGTTGAGAAGCATTTTTTCATATGTTTGTTGGCTATTATTCTGTCTTCTTTTGAGAAGTTTCTGTTCATTTTTTTTTCCCACTTGTCAATGGAATTGTTTGATTTTTTTCTTGCCGATTCTCCTAAGTTCTATATAGATTTTAGTTATCAGCCCTTTATAGGATGTGTGGCATGCGAATACTTTTTCCCATTCTGTAGAGTGTCTGCTCTCATGATAATTTCCTTGGCTGTGCAGAAGCTTTTTAATTTGACTAGGTCCCACTTACTTATTTTTGTTGTTGGTGTGACACCAATGCCTTTGGTGTCTTCTTCATAAATTCTTTGCCTAGGTCCATGTCTATAAGAGTTTTTCCAACATTTCTTCTAGAATTCTTTTAGTTTCATGCCTTAGATTTAAGTCTGTTATCCACTGTGAGCTGATTTTTGTGAGAGGTGAAAAGTGCAGATCCTGTTTCAGTCTTCTACGTGTGGCTATTCAGTTTTCCCAGCACCATTTGTTGAATGAGGATTCTTTTCCCCAATGTATGTTATTGTCTGCTTTGTCAAAGATCAGATGGCATTATGAGGATAGTTTTATATCTGGGTGCTCTGTTTTGATACATTGGTCTATGTCTGTGTTCTTATGCCAATACCATGCTGTTTTGGTTACTATAGCCTTGTAGTATATCTTGAAGTCTGGTACATTGATGCCTCCCAATTTGTTCTTTTTGCTTAAAGTTGTTATAAGAATTCCCTGAAGTCGTCCCTTATTTCTTACTCCTGTGAACTTCTGCAATGACTTGTGTATTTATCTTTTATGACAAGTACAGCTTTCTGCCTTGTGTTCTCTGCTTTGTTTATATGCATCCTTTATCTCCCTAACTACACCACAAACTCATGAGGAAAGAAGTCATTTTTTAAAATTCTCTCAGCATCTATTATAGTACAGTATCTTGCATGTAATAATAAATATTCGTCGAATGAATGAACAGCTCAACATCACTTTTCAGTGTGGATAATGACCAAGACACACGGGGGACAAAGAGCATGTATGAGCCGCCTGGTTGTTTGTGTGCCGTTCAGGCCATAGGACCTGAGGTGAGGGCCTTGCTCTGAGTAGGTGTCTAATTTTATCTGAACTGCCACTTTATATTCTTTTACTTATTAAACTTATCTGAATCTACATCCCCAGTCTCCCCATAATCATAAAAATTCTCACTTAATTCCTCTCTTAATCCTTAATCTTAATTATTATTTTATTGCCTTTATCTTATCAATAATAAACTTAATTAAATAAAATAATAAATTACATAATAATTAACATTTATTAAATGCTTATTATGTATATCAGGTACTGTGCTAATTTATACACACATATTTAATCCTTATAATAACCTATGAATAGGTACTATTATTATTTCCTTCTCATAAAAGAGAAAACTGAGGCTT
>CAUYSK010005219.1:0-12903 GCA_963575035.1 Avahi laniger | reverse complement strand
CGTGTGCCTACTTTTATACCAGTACTATGCTGTTTTGGTTACTGTTGCCTTGCAGTCTAATTCGAAGTTGGGGAATGTAATGCCTCTAGATTTGTTCTTTTTGTTTAGCATTCTTTTGGCTATTGTGCTCTTTTTTGGTTTCATATGAATTTTAGGTTTTTTTTCCTAATTCTGTGAAAAAATGACTTTGATATTTTGATAGGAACTGCACTGAACCTGTAGATTACTTTGGGTAGTATGGACATTTTAACACTGTTGATTCTTCTAATCCGTGAGCATGGAATGCTTTTTCATTTGTTTATGTCATCTATGATTTCTTTCATCAGTGTTTTTTAGTTCTCCTTGTAGAGGTCTTTCACCTCCTTGGTTAAGTATACTCTAAGATTTTCTTTTTGCAGCTATTGTAAATGGGTAAATGGGATTGAGTTCTTGATTTGATTCTTAGCTTGGTTGTTATTAGTGTATAGAAATGCTACCAATTTGTGTATGTTGATTTTATAACCTGAGGCTTCACTGAATTCATTTATCAATTCTAAGAGACTTTTGGAGGAGTCTTTAGAGTTTTCTTGGTGTAAGATCATATTGTTGGCAAACAGGAATAGATTTGACTTACTCTTTTATGATTGGGGTGCCCTTTATTTCTTTCTCTTCCCTGATTGCTCTGGCTAGGAGTTAGAGTACTATGTTGAATGGAAGTGGTGACAAGTTGGCATCCTTGTCTTGTTCTAGTTCTCAGGGGGAGTGCTTTCAACTTTACCCCTTCAGTATGATGCTGACTGTGGGTTTGTCATATATGGCTTTTATAATTTTGTGGTATGTTCCTTCTAGGCCTACTTTGCTAAGTGTTATCATGAAGGGGTGCTAAATTTGATTGAATGCTTTTTCTGCGTCTATTAAGATGATCATATGTTTTTTTGTTTTTAATTCTGTTTATGTGGTGAATTACATTTATTGTGTATGTTGAACCATCCTTGCATCCTTGGGATGAAACCCACTTGATCATGGTGAATTATTTTTTTGATGTGCTATTGGATTCAGTTTACTAGTATTTTGTTTAGGATTTTTGCATCTGTGTTCGTGAGGGATATTGGTATGTAGTTTTCTTTTTATGTGTGTCCTTTCCTGGCTTTGATATCAAAGTGATACTGTCTTTGTAGAATGAGTTAGGGAGGATTCCTGTCTTCTAGATCTTATGGAATAGTTTAGTTTAAAGCCTCATGTTGAAGTTCTGAAAGTCCTTCTTTTGCTTGGTTTAGTCTATTGTTAAGACTTTTTGGCGTATTTTCAAATTCCTTAAATGACTATTTTATTTCCTGAAGTTATTTTTTTTTAAATTATTTATCTCTGTAGTGAATTTTTTATTCATGTCTTAAATTTTTTTGGTTTATTTGTTGTGGTTTTCAATTTTTTTTTAATCAATCATTTCTTTTTTATCTGGGACCTCTTTCCTCATCTCAGGATAGGTAGCTTTGTGGTTCACCTATTCTCCTTTGCTGAGAACTCTGCTGCTCAGTGTAGAGAGGGGGAAGTTTGCTGACTTTCAGCTCATACAGGTAAGTACTCACTGTTGTGTTGCTTGGCAGTTTGGGTCAGTTGGACCTCAGACCCCTGGGAGAGTGTTCAGGTTCCAGTGGTGGTGGACTAGCTTAGGTAATCCCCAGTTCCCAGGCCCCCTAGATGGGGGGACCAGAATGAGATTGGGCTTGCAAACTTGCCCTGAAGCCTACCTGAGTTCAGATGCTGGCTGTGATAGTGAGGGGTGCGGTGCTCTCTTGCTCCAGAAGAATGCTTAGGCAGGAGAGGGGTGGATGCACTGTGAGCCTGCAACAGGAGGGGCAAGCCACTCTTGACAAGATTAGCAGAGGAAGGCAGCTGTCAGACATACATGCTACTCATACCTCCTTCTCTCAGCAGTGACAGTGGTCTCTGTCCTTTGGGGGCACAAAAATGCGCAGATTCTCAGCTCCCACCTTGACCCAGCTACAGCAGAGGTGGTGGGGGCAGCTCAACCTGCTGTGTGCAGGGCTACCAGACTGGCTGTGGGCTGTGGCTAAGATGCTCTGGTGGGGGAGGGTGGGCTCCTACCAGAAGAGACAGGCATCTCTGCCTGCTCCACCCTTCATCAGCATAGGTGGTAGCTTTAGTCCTTGGGGAACATGAAAGCACACTTGCTGTGGCTTTTTAGAAGGAAGGGAGTGTGCCCCAAGCTCCATGGAATCCCAAGTGTGATAGGTTCTCTGTTAGAGACAGGGTAGCCACTCCCAAGTGCCCTGTTTTAATCTTCCCTTGTGGAGCCCTCACTGGTCCCAAGTGGAAACAGCCATGGCTACCTCAGCAGCAGTGGGTGGAGAGGGGAGGAAGAGAAGGCCTCCAGATGGCAGGGAATTAGTACCCTGGTCTGCTTTGTCCTAAGGGGCCCTTTGGTGTGCTACACCCTCCTTTCAGCTAGAAGTGGTCCATCCTGAATGCCTAAGCTCTCCAAGACCCATAGTTCCCCCGGGACCTACTGGTCCCCTTAGGCTGCTGTAGTCCAGGTGGGCGCTAGGGAGTGTTGGTTGTGGATCCAGTGATGTAGAGGCCCAGGAGCTGAGATTCCCACTTTGGGACAGCTGCAGAAACACACTGCCTGTCTTTGAGAGGAGGGGAATGATTGTACCCTCCGTGCAGAACCTGGGCATGGTGAGTAGAGTACTTTTGAGGTGTATCACCCCCGAAAGCCTAGAACTGCTTGTCTCACCACTCATTTGCACCAAAAGCTTGTGCTTGGGAGCAGGAGTGCCTATGTCCACAGCATTGGGTGGTCGGAGGAGGGAAAGTCCCATTTCCACATTCCTTCCCAGGCTGCCCAGCTTTAAACTTCCAAACTGGCACCTTGGCTCTGTGACCAGAGTGGGTGGGGCCTCTTCCAGACAAACACCATCAGCAAGATGCTGGAGGGAGTGCCATCCACTTGCATCTCAGTCTCACTTCAGTCTGCAGCAGGATGGTGGGAATTGTCCTAGGTGTGTGTAGGAGAGCTTGGGCGCCCTGTCCCTCCTCAGCTGGGAAAAGCTGTATCAGCCTGAATTCAGTCTGAGGATGGGGAACTGCCTGGATTCAAACTCCCAAAATGGCACCCTGGGCCTATGACCAGAGAGGGTGGGACCCTTCTTGGGCTGGCTATGCTGGCAGGAGACTATGGGGAATGCAGTTCACTTGAGACTTGGTCCCACAGCAGCTGGCTGCAGGATGGTAGGCACTGTCCCAGATGTGTGTTGGAAAGCCCAGTTTCCCTGCCCCTCCCCAGCCAGGTGGGGGCTGCAGCCATGTCAAGCCCAAACCCTGCCCAAAGGTCGGGGCACTACCCACTGTCAAACTCACAAATGGTGTCGTGCACCTGTGACCAGAAAGGCTGGAGCCCCACCCAGGCAGGCAGCATGGGCGAGAAACTGTGGAAAATGCTGTCTGTATATGTCAGTCTTGCTTGCAGCCCACATCAGAGTGATCGGGACCTTTACAGGGGTGTGTGGGTACACCTGGGCTTCTCTATCCCTTCTCAGAGCCATGCAATGGTTACATGTGCCCTGCAGTTCCCCAATATCTAGGCTCTCAGAACAGCATCTGGTTCAGGCTGCAGTAGGCTCTCATGCCTGTGGGATTCCACGTGAGTTCCCTTTGTGGAACATGTCTGTGTACAATCTCCAAGCAGCTCCCTGTGTTAGGACTGAGACCTGCATGGGTTGGGTGGGGGGATTCTCTTGTAGTGAAGATCATAAAAGCTCACCTTGGAAAATAGAGCCCTCGGGGCTTCTTTCATATTGTTTCCCCATATTTCTCTTGGCTGGTAGCCAGCCCCTGGCTGGGCGAGTTGCCCTGAACCCTCCACTTACTCACTTTTGGTGACTTCCCATCATTTTCTTGGTGAATCCTAGCATTCTCTCTTAGATGATCTATTCAAAATGTGAGAATTTGGTTACCATCTGGCACATACTACCTGTGTCTAGTCGACCATCTTGATCCTGTCCCCCATGTGTAAATGTTTTTAGCTTATGCATTTTAACAGATTCCCTTTCATTCCAGAGATCTTCTCCATTCCAGCTTCCTGCCCTATTCTGGCTAGTTGAAACACTGACCCTGGGGCTTCATTTCCCTACTCTTTTGCATTGGATTCCTCATGTTCTGGGTCCCATGTCTCTCTCCTTCTAACTTCTTTATTTTGCTACAGCACATCCCCTAGTAAATTCTTAAACAATTGTGTTAAATGAAAATAAAAGTTTTGAAGAAGTGTCTGAAATATTTTCTGTCTCACACTCTAGATAGTTTTGTTGGATGTCGAAATCTTTTTCAGAGTTTTGAAAGCATGGTTCCATTGGTTTCTAGCATACAGTATTGCTTTTGAGCAGCACACTAAAATTGTTTTCTTTCTTTTCCCACATGTTAATATTTTTTTCCCTTGGCTTTTCCAATCTTTCACAGTTTTCTTTTTGTTTTTGTCCATGATATCTCAAGAAGTTTGAATTCCAAGGGATGTGCCTTGGTGTAAGTCTGCTCTTCATCCTATGCTGCTGGGCACTAACTGGGTTCAAGTCGCTCTGATCTGGTACATGTATTAATATTTCTTTGGTGTTATCCTTACTATGCTTTTTGTAGTTGTTGCTCTTTATCTCTAATATAGGATTTTGGGCTATCTGGATTATTTCTTAAGTATTTTCTGTTTATTTTCATAATTTCCATCTCTTTGTCTTTGCCTTTTGGAATATTCTGAGATATTTTCTTGGGAAAAAATTGACTTTAGCTATTAAAAATTCTCATGAATGCTTTTATATTGTCTGATTTTTTATAGCATTTTGTAGTATCTTCACATGCCTCTCTCTCTGGGAAGTATCATGGCGGAAAGGTTAATGACATTGTTTGAGAGTCCTTATTACCTGGATTTGATATGTGGGGTTTGAGGATTTTTTCTCTTTTGGTGTTTGATGGATGACCTTGTGAATATTTGTCTCATTCCCTTCCCGTCCCTATAGTTAAAGATTTAATGAGATTGTGTAAGTGTGTGCACATGTGTGTGTATTCATTTTGTAACTATGAGATTTCACATAATAAATAAAACTGATGAGGTAATGTATAACTTTAGATATCTGATAATCATTATCTCTTCTTTCTTATCTTCCTTATCTGTTCTTCCTCCTTCTCCTCCTCTTCTTTTTGAGTAGTACTACTACTAGTACTACTTTTAGGTCCTTGTATGTTCCTTGCGTTAATTCTCGGTCCTCTAGTTTTTATTTTTTTGTTTGTTTGTTTAGGACTCTTTCATATTGGAGACTTTCCCGCAGTATGGAAGTGTGGGATCTCTGAGTATGGATGGGACTTGGTGACTATGGACTTATTTTTGAGTACACTCACGGTCAGGCAGGCCTCCTGTGTTCAGCCCCATGCCTTGAAGCACCTTGAGGTCCTTGGAAGTGAATCAGTGTCTTCTCCTCAGCATCCACTTCTGCCTGTCTCAACAAGTCACTCCTCATCCACTTGCTTTCCATCTTCCAAAAGACTATTGAATGTCTCACAATTGCTGACACCTCCACTTCTGTTCTTTGCTCTTGTGGGTTTGTATCTTTTGTTTTTCCTGGGGTCTTAGGAAAGAGAGAAGATAAACATAGGTGGTTACTATACCAGCTTTGACAGGAATTAAAAAAATTGAACCATCCATTGAAACCTGGTTTTGCCAAGTGCTATAACATTAAGAAGAGATCCATGGTGCCATGTCAGAGTAGCATTCTAACATTTCAATTCTGGACTTAGATACTTAATGACTTGTATGTCAACAAAAATAGCATTTATGAGAGAGAGTTTAAATAACACCTAAAATATCGTTCAGGTTGTAATAGAAAACATTATGCAGCTTATTGCTGGAGTCTATTTTACGTAGAAGTAAAATAGAACAAAATTTCCTAAGGGAAAATGTTAAAAAATACAAATATATTTTTTATATTTTAAATGTGTAAGTGGAAACTTAGCACCGATTTCTACATTATATGTACAGAGATTTATTTATTTTTGTCCCCTGAGATGGTTCTGCGTACAAATTTATTAGGAGAACAAATAAGAAATCTATCCAACTGTGGATGAACTGTTGTTGAAATCACAAATGCATATAGTGAAAGGGACATACTAAACCTCGTCCTGCTTAGTTTTATCATAGTTCTCCATTTGGCTTTATTTTAAATATAATATATATGGTTTTGTAATAGATCCTCTGAAACTGAACACAAGCAATTTCACTTCTCCTTCTGGCTTCTCTGTCTTTTGGTAAACCTTACACTTAGCTGTCCCTCTGCTTTTGCAGGAGTGTGAGGAAAGTGGGGTGACTAAGATGCAGGGGGAGGTGCCAGCAAAGGATAACACTCATACTCTGCTTAGGCTGTTGCCTCCAAATGGAGAGGCTTTTGCAGTCTCTTCTATGTCTCTGCAGTTACGTTCTTTCAGTAGCAAGGTGCTCAGTGTGATCGACTGTGGATAGGGAGCCACTTCATTTGATTTCTTCTCTCCCAGTGGCCCTGCTGAGTTTGAAAGCTTTAAAAGTACAAGGCAATAGTAAAAACAGAAGCCAAGCAAACAGGAACTGGTACATCTTGTATAGTCCAATGCAACAGAGTTGGATGCATGACTCGTATTGTTGGAGATACCCTAAATTTGGTGTGGGCTGGGTTCTGATGAGAGACCTGAGGGTTTAAGGGAGGTATTTATTGTATGAATACTTGGGGGAGGGGGAAGTAAAGGGAGTTATGTGCCAGATGGGAAAAAAAAATTAAAGATTGCTGCCTATCTCAAATTCAATTTATAGCAGTTGGGTAAGGAGGCCATTGTAATGTTGATTTTTGCTCTTAAAAGGCATTCACTTTTTCTTACTCTGAGTAATATAGTTAAAAAAATAACAATCAAATTGAATCCAATTTTTGTATTTAAGATCTTCCCAGTTTAACAGTTGCGTAAATAGCTTATAATAACAGTAATAATAGCTGTGATCACATTTATTACTATTTCCACTACTTATTGAGCACTTACGGCATGCCGGCACCACTCTCATCATTTTACCTATATTACCATTTATCCTCACATCAAATTTCTGAAGGTTTCTTATTTTCCAGCATGGAAACCCAGGCAAAGAGAAGTGAAGCCACTTGTTGAAACCTTACAGAAGTAGAGAGGTGGCACAGTAGTTATTTAAACAGAGGAGCCTGGGGCATTCCCCTCTAAAATGACTTCTAGTCTTCTTCTACTGTTAGCCTTTCTCCCCCAGCTCCTTATTTGGAATTTTTTCAAATCTAAAGAAATGTTAAAAGTACAATGAGCATATTTATATTCCTTACTATTAATAGATTTGCCACCTATTCACATTCTACCATATCAGAACTACCAAGTAAATAAGTATCTGTCTAGTGATTCTTTGTCTGAATTGTCCTAAGAGTAGGACCATTCTTTAGTACAATTTGGTATTGTTATAATCTATGTTGATGTAAACTGAGGCAGACTTGGTTCAAACTACCAACAGTTGGGGACAAAGATTATGTCTTATAATTATATTTCCCAATGCTCTGTAACGAATTGGGCTTAAAAGCCATTTTACTGCACACATGCACATAGACTTTTCAGAAACATGTGTAATCCCAAAAGATTTGTTTTGCCCAAATATGTTTCTAATGTGATACCCCTCAATATTAAGCATTTCACCTCTTTTTTTCAGCCTATGAAATTATAATCCCTAAGTGACAGTGTATTAGTCAGCAGGAACTGCCGTAACAAAATACCACAGGCTGGGTGGCATATACAACAGAAATGTATTATCGCCGTTCTGGAGGCTAAAAGTTCAAGATCAAGGAGTTCTTGAATTCTAGCAAGAATTCAGTTTCTGGTGAGGGTTCTCTTCCTGGCCTGCAGATGGCTACCTTGTGGCTGTGTTTTCACATGACCATTTTTCTCTATGCCTGTATGGAGAGAGTGTGAGCTCTCTGGTGTCTCTTCCTCTTCTTATAAGCACACCAGGGCTATTGGATTAGGACCGCATCCATATGACCTCATTTAACCTTAACTACCTCCCCAAGGCCCTGTCTCCAAATATGGTCACATTGCGGGTTAGGATTTCAACATATGAATTTTTGGGGGACACAGGTCAGTCTATAACAGTTTGGCGAAATTCTTCTGAAATATAGGAAGATTAGGTCCACTAAAAAGTAAGGTATAACACAGTGTAACATTTGAAAGTATATATTGTTTATTAAAGGGAGCTATTTCTAGTTCATAAATATATGCCTATGTATTATATATGCATGTGCATATATGATCATCCATGTCGTGCATTCTGAAGACCAAGGTTAACCTAATGAGATCCTGTCAGGGAGTTTATTCCATGGTGCTTATCATCTTGAGATATTATGAATCTTTTAATTGATGGTGTTCTTGGCAAAGAATAGTAAACAGATAGTAGACTTTTGATTAAGAAAAATGACAAGAGAAAGTCTTTAGAAAAGGTAGTGTTTTGAGTAGTGAGGGGAAAAAAATTAGGACTTACTAGAAGTGGTGAGCATGGGAAATTTTTAGATACCTTAAAAACTAAGAGACTGAGGTATGTTGGTTTGAACATATTATTGTTTTGATTTTTGACCAGTTATTGAAAAATTTTGCTTGTAATATCTATTAGAATAGAAGCATAGTAGTTATTCTCACAAAGACATGGTATTCCAGGCAGATGGGAAATTTTCCTTGAGTAAAGTTGGGAAATATATTGTAATTTTTGGACACAGGAGGAAGGCACTGAGGGGAAAAGGAAAAGGGAGCTGGGATATAATTCTTAGGATTTTGCTGTGATCACAGATGTTCACAAAAGCATTCAAGAGCTTCACCAATTTTCCCAAGGGCTTCTCTTTTTAGCCCTTTTCCACTTAAATGACTCTGTTTTAAATATTCCAGTTGACTTTCTTCTCTTCAATTGTTGACCTAAATCTGCCAAATTCTCAGTTAATAACTGTGACTGATATTCAAGCAGCTCTCTAACATCACTTTTATTGATTTTATGAAATTCATCTTTTATAATATTTGCATAACAGGATGTTTTGGACAGTCACTAAGAGACAGATGGACAGATTTGACAGGATGGGCCCTGGTGTTGAGTAGGGACTAGTTTTATGCAGCCCAGGTATTTTTTTATTCTGACGATTTTAACAAATATATGTTTAATAGCAAGAGACATACCTTCCATATAGGCCCTCCTTTACAAGGGTAATTGACAGCAGGTTCGGGAGAGAAAGACTAAGTAAGCTGTGGTGCTCCTGTCACAGCCTGCCTGTCCTTTGATGTCCCACCCATTTCCTCCTCTCAGACATCTCTATGAGATTTACCCCATCTGCATACACATATGCTGTAATTTCTCACATCTTAAAAAAAAATTGCTACCATCTGTATACTTTATTGGTTACATTCTCATTTCTCTCCTTTCCCTGATGACACAACCTCTCAAGGAGTCACCAGAGTTATTGTCTGCAACTTCCCACTTTCTGCTGTCTCTCAAACCCATTCTGATCAAGATTTACCTGCATTCCTTGACTGCCATTTTTTTGTTAAGGCTACCAATGACCTTCAGATTGTGACATCCAGTGGTCTTCATCTTAATTTGATTCACAGCAACATTCAGTACGTTATTCCCTCATCCTTGTTACCTTTGCTCACTGGGCTTCCAGAACACCACACATCCATTCTGGTTTCTCTTTTTGGGCCACTGGTTGCTCCTTCTCTTCTCCCAACCTCTTAACATGGAATTGATCCTTTTAAAAAAATCTTCTAGCTACAGTTTTTCTTTCTGGGATTTTTATCTGATCCCATGGCTTTAAATATCACCCACATATGCCAATGATGAGCAAATGTCCATCTGAAAGCCAGACCTCTCTCCTGAACTCCAGACTTAAATTTCAGATGTCGATTAGATACCTGAGGAAAGTCAAGTAAGCAGTCGGACATTTAACAACCAAGCTCCTAGTTTTCCACGGTTTATTTAAGGGACAACCCCACTCTTCCAGTTGTTCAAACCAAAATCTTTGCAGTCAGCACTGATTCTTCTCTTCCTCTCACGTCTAAAATCCAATCCATCAATAAATCCTCTCCTGCTACCTTCTAAATACTTCCAGAATCCAACCTCTTCTTCCCACCTGCACTACTAGCACGTTGGTCCAAGCCACCAATGCCTCTCTAGGGATTATCGCAACAGGAGTTGGCATCTCTGCGTTCATCTGTGCCCTTTTGAATCTGCTCTGATCACAGGAGATCCTTTTAAAATATGGCACATTAGGTCATTCTAAGGTCAAAGTTTCCAGTGGCTCCTCATTCTTCTTTGAGTCAAGTTCCAAGCCCCCTGTGAGGCCCCCTGTAATCTGCCCAGTCACCTTTCAGGCATCGTCTCTCCATCGTCCCTTATCTCACACAGCTCCTGTCACAAGGGCCTTCTTCTCTCAGACACCCACAAGGCTTGTTTTCTCATCTGTTTTAATTTCTCACTCAACACTCAAATGTCAGTTTCCTAGGCCCCCTCTGTTGTAAATTGCATCTTTCTTGCTTTGTGTTTCTTCCATCACTAAAATGTGAAAAATCTTCAAGGAAGATGATTTTTTTTGGCCTGTTTTGTTCAGTGTTATATTTCCATGTGCCTGGCAAAGAATAAATTTTCAGCAAATATTTATCGAGTAAAGTTATTTATTCAACATCTATGGTGTTTGAAGCAGCTCACTATGGTCATGAAGCATTTATTTAAACTTCATAATTATTACATATTACTTATATATGAGAAATATAAGATTGAGAGGTTCAATCAAATTACCTAATCTGGAAGCAGGCATTCCATCCAGCTTAGTTCTTCTGACTCCAAGTTCAATGCTCTCTTTTTGGTAACCAGCAGGTAAAGATAAGTCCATTTCTACCTTAGAACTATCAGATATTTCCATTTGGTTTCTCTACTTGTTGAGACTAGAAGTGTCTCTCTTCTTTATTGCCTTGTCCTCAACACCCAGCAGAAGACTCGGCCCATAGCAGGGTCACAGTGGATGTTTGTCCTCACAGCAAAATGGCTACCATAATCTTAACTTGTATACTGTGACATCTTTTTATTAAAAGCCAAGTTGGGGTAGGGATAGGAGAACACTGGGCACGATTGCCAAAGGCCTCATTCTCTGCTTTCATTTCATGAAATCTTGCATTTAGCCTTCTCTTTTTCTCTGTTCTATCCCCATGGAGAGAAAGGCTGAAAATTCCGTAGAGAAATCTACACTCAAATCAAATAAATGCCTTCTAAGAAGATCACTAGAGTGTGAGACTTCTCTTTGAGGGTGTATTTTCTAGTGCTGGGCAGGAGGAGGAACAGGAAAAAGGATTTGAACAAAAGGGGAAGGATGCAAGGGAAATAATAGCGAAGAAAGTCTCCCTAATCTGATGCCTTCTGTGTCTCTATTAGCTTTCAAGTAGTTTCAACTGAAGAGCTTCTATTGCAGATGCGGTTTTGTGTTTTTATTCCTTTTACAATAGCAGGGCCTCTGCCTGCACTGGGACAAATGGGCATTTTCCCTATTGTTTGAGACTTTTCTTAAAAGTATATTTAATAAGGAAAAATATGTACTTAAGCTATTTACTCTTCAGATAGTGTTAATCCGTCCTCCATAGCAGTCCTGAAGCAATCCATTTTTACTGTAGGGATTATCATAACGCCTTTAAGAGTATCTACATTAACTATTCCAGTGAGTGAGGAAACGTGCATCTTAGGTTTTACAGCCCTGCCAATATTTTAAGTCTTCTTTTTTGAAAAGAAAATTTGCAACCCAACTGCAATTTTGGAAGTGTGCAAAGGAATCGAGTAACAGTTTCAAGTTTCCCCACTTAAAAAAATATGTCTCAAAGAGCACCACGAACACTGCTTGGCACATAGTGTGTTGTATCTAAGAGTTGGTAAAATAAATAGAAGTGGATACCTACCCATCTACCCACCCATCTGCCCGCCCAGACAAAACCAGAAGGGAAGGGCCTAGCAACTGACAAGGATTAACAGACAGCATAAAGGGGATGGTGTTTTGTTTTTTCTTTGTCCGGTTTCCCTCCAGAGAGTGGCCTCATTTCTGGATAACTCTGTCTTGCCTACCCCAGTTCACACTTCAAACCTTCAGAGTAAACTCCATATGAGAAGTTTCATCTGCAACCTCTCACTTACTGCATGGGCCTCATGTTATGTTCTCAATATTTAGCTTCAGTTTTCAAGATGGACCCCCCACACCATAATGTTCCCCTGCTGTTAAAGAGGGAACATTCATCCTTGTTTTAGGTGAATTTCCTTGAAGGGAATTTCCTTGAAGTGGCCACTCTCTGGTGCCGGACTTATTGAATGAGACATTTCTTCTGGACCTTTTTATAGAATTTGGGTCATCTCAAAAGCCACTAACTAGTCTGTTTTAGCTTTCATTTTTTTTCCCTATCCTACAATACTATATGTAATGCATAGTTGTATATTTGTGATGGTTAATTTTATACGTCCATTTGACTGGGCCATGGGATGGCCAGATATTTGGTCAAGTGTTATTCTTGGTGCATCTGTGAGGAAGTTTTAGGATGAGATTAGCATTTGAATCAGGAGACAGAATAAAACAGATGGCCCTTTTTAATTTTTTTGAGATGGGGTCTCACTCTTGCTCAGGCCGGTCTCAAATGCCTGAGCTCACGCGATCCTCCTAGCTTGGCCTCCCAGAGTGCTAGGATAACAGGCATGAGCCGCTGTGCCCAGCCCAGATGGCCCTTTTTAATGTGAATGGGCCTCATCTAAACTGTTGAAGACCTGAGTAGAACAAAAAGGCTGATCCTCCTCTGAGCAAGAGAATTCTTCCTGCCTGACCGCCTTTGGGC
>CAUYSK010005216.1:0-15664 GCA_963575035.1 Avahi laniger | reverse complement strand
ACACCTATCATATGACCCTGCCATTTTCCCTGCTAGGAATTTACTAAAGGGAAAAGAAAGCAAATATTCATTAAAGATTTGTATATAAAATAATAAAAATCAGAGTATAAATAAATGAAATTGAAAATAAATAAGCAGTTTGAAATATCAACAAAACCAAAAAGATTGTTTTTTGAAAAGATAAATGAAATTGACAAACGTTTAGGGAGAGTAAGAAAATAAAAAGACCCAAATAAATAAAATGAGACACACAAAAAAGGAGACAATGCAACTGATACCACAGCACTACAGAAAAATCATTAGAAACTATCTGGAGCACTTATATGCCAATAAACTGGAAAACCTAGAAGAAATGGATAAATTCCTAGATATATAACAATCTACCAAGATGAAACCATGAAGAAATAGAAAACCTGAACAGAACAATCACAAGCAATGAGACAAACACAATCATAAAAAGTCTGTTATCAAATGAAAGCCCAGGGCCTGATAGCTTCAGTACTGAATTCTATCAAATATTTAAAGGAGAAATAATATCAATTCTATTAAAACTATTTCAAAAAATTGAGGAGTAGGGAATACTTTGAAACTCATTCTTCAAGAAGAATGAAATTAAACTCCTATTTCTCACTATATGTAAAAATCAACTCAAAATAGATTAAAGAGTTAAATGTAATAAATGAAACTATAAAACTACTAGAGGAAAACATTGAAAAATACTTCAGGACATTGGTTTTGGCAAAGATTTCTTGAGAAAGATCTCAAAGTACAGGTAACTAAAGCAAAATTGGATAAATGGTGTCACACCAAGCTAAAAAGCTTCTGTACAGCAAAGGAAACAGTCAACAAAGTGAAGAGACAATCCACAGAATGGGAGAAAATATTTACAAACTGTCCATCTGACAAAGAATTCATAATCAGAATATATAATAAGCTCAAACAATTCAATGCAAAAAAACCTGAAACAATCCAATTTTAAAATGGGCAAAAGATATGAATAGACATTTCTAAAAAAAAAAGGCACACATATGGCCAACAGGTATATGAGAAAATGCTCAGCCTCATCAATCATCAGAGAAACACAAATGAGAACTACAGTGAGATATCATCTCACCTCAGTTAGAATGCTTGTATCAAAATGACAGGCAATAATGGATCCCGGCAAGGATGTGGAGAAAGGGGACCCTCATGCACTGTTGGTGGGAATGTGAATTAGTACAGTTACTATGAAGAACAGCATGAAGCTTCCTCAAAACACTAAAAATAGCACTACCAAGTGATCCAGCAATTCCACTATTGAACATATATCCAAAAGAAAGGAAATAAATATATCAAAAAGATATCTTCACACCAATGTTTTTTGCAACACTATTCACAATAGCCAAAATATGGAATCAACATAAGTGTCCATCTGTGGATATATGGGTAAAGAAAATGTGGTATATATACACAATGGAATATTAGTCATCCATAAAAAGAATGAAATCCTGTCATTTGCAGCAATATGGATGGAACTGGAGGTCATTATGTTAAGTGAAATAAGCCAAGCACAGAAAGACAAAGATTGCATATTCTCTTATATGCAGAAGCTAAAAAGTGGATCTCATGAAGCATGATTGGTGGCTATCAAAGTCCAGGAAGGGTAGGGAGGAGAGGAAGATGAAGAGAGGTTGATTAATCAGTACAAATATACAGTTAGATAGAAGAAATAAGATCTACTGTTTGATAGATTAATAAGGGGACTATAGTTAACAACAATCTATTACACATTTCAAAATAGCTAGAAGAGAATAATTCAAATGTTCCTAGTATAAAGAAAAGGTAAATATTTAAGGTAATGGATATCCCAATTACTCTGATTTGATTTTTATTCATAATAAATGTATCAAATTATCATATATACCCCAAAAATATGTACATCTATTATATATTAATTCAAAAAATAATAGTACAAGAAAAGAAAATTGCAGACCAATACCCTCATAAATATAGACACAAAAATCCTTCACAAAATATTAGAAAATTGAATCTATAAATACATGAAAAAGATAATATATCATGATGAAAATGGGGTATATCATAGGACTGCAAGGTTGGCTCAACATTCAAAAATCAATCAATGTAATTTGACACATTAACAGAATAAAGGAGCAAAACCATGTGATAGTCTCAATAGATTAAGAGGTAGCATTTTAAAAAATATTCATAATAAAAACTCTCAGCAAACAAGAGATGAAAGAAAATTTCCTCACTCTGGAAACGAATATCCATGAAAAAAATACAAATATAAACACACACATATATCATCATATATAATGATGCAATATTGAACATTTGCCCCCTAATACTGGCAACAAGACAAAGATAATCAGTCCCACCACTTCTATACGATATTGTACTAGAGGTTTTAGTAGTCCACTACAGCAAGAAAAAGAAAGGAAGGAGTGAGTATGTCTTTATTTGCAGGTGATATGACTGTAGAAAAAGTCAAAGAAATCTACAACTAGAGTAATTAGTGAATTTAACAAGATTAAAGAGTAAAAAGTCAATATAAAATAATCAATATTGTTTTCAAACACTAGCAACAAATGGAAAGTGAACATTTTTTAAAATACCACATCCAATAACATTCAAAAAATCAAATATGTTGCGATAAATTTAACAAAAAAAGTGCAAGATTTCCATACAGAAAAGTATATAATGTTTCTAAAGGAAATTAAAGATCTAAATAAATGGAAAGATAGCCTATGCTCATGGATAGATGCCAATTCTTACCCAAACTGATCTATAGATTCAGTGAAATCTCAGTCAAAATTCCATCAGGATTTATGATAGAAACTGACAAGATGATTGTAAAATTTTTGTGGAAATGTAAGGGGCCTTGAATAGTTAATGTAATCTAGAAAGTGGATAGAATTGGAGGGCTTACATGGCACCTGATTTCAAAACTTGATATAAACCTACAATTATGAAGACAGTGCAGTATTAGCTTAAGGATAGAGAAAGAGATCAAGGAAACAGAAGAGAGAATCTGGAAATAGACCCACCCACACATGGCCAAGTGATTTTTTGTACAAAAGCAATAAGGAAAGAACAATCTTTTAAACACATGGTGCTGAAATAACTGGAGAGCATGTGGGAAGAATTAACTCTGGCTGTTACCCACACCATCCAAACACTTTTGTTCAATCTGGGTCACAGACCTAAATATAAAAGCTAAACCTAAAAAGACTCTAAAAGAAAAACTAGGAAGATATTTTCACAATCTTAGGATTTATCAGACAAATCACAAAAACATTAGCCATAAAATTAAAATCTGATAAATTAGACTTCATCAAAATTTAATCTTTTGTTCATCAAAAGATACTTTTGCAAAAAAAGAAAAGCCACAGACTTGTGTGATACGATAATTGGACTGCATATATCAGACAAAAATTATATTCAAAATATATGAAACAAACTCTTACAAGTCAATAAGAAAAACACAGATGACCCAATTCTTTCAAATGAGAAAAATAACACACAAAAATAGCCAGAAAGCACATGAAAAGGTGTTTAACGTCATCCTTTGGGAAATGCAAAGATGCCACTACACCCCTGCTCAAAGGGCTAAAATTGAAAATGCTGATGATACCAAGTGCTGATGAGGATGTAGAACAGCTGAAATTCTCAGGGTTCGTGGTAGGAGGCTGAAAGGCCCAAAACACCAGGCAAGCTGATTAGCAACTTCCACTGAAGTTAAACGTACCCTTGCCCAGGCATAAGAGTGTGACCAAGGGACATTAAAATGTAGGCCCACAAAAAAACTTCCATTATAATAGCCCAGAACTAGAAAGGAAAACAACCATCAACAGGAAAATGGATAAACAAATTAAACAAATCATGATGTCTTCGAACAAGGGTATCCCTAGAAAAACTAACAGGATGAACCCCTGATACAGGCATAAATCAAATCCCCGAAACATTGTTTAAACATCAGAAACCAGACACCTCCATAAACAGGAGGCTCCAGAGCAGGCGAAACTAACCCACAGTGAGGGAAATCTAAACAATGACCGCCTTGGCCGAAAAGCGTTGAAAGGTAACTTTCGGGGAAGATGGCAACGTCTATATCTTCACTTGGATGACAGGAGGTACACGTCAAAACTACCGAGCTGTGTACACTGACAGTGTGTGTACTTCCATCTATGTAAAATCTGCCTCGATTTGAAAATGAATAAAAAACTTTTTAAAGAGAGAGAATGACAGAAGCAGCCCTGGAGTCAGTGTATACAGAAAGTCTTTCAGGAAGTTTTTCTACACATGGGAGCAGAAAAACGGGTAGCCGATGGGGCAGGTGTGAGGAAGAAAAGTTTGTTATTAATAACATCAGAGAAAGGACTGCACAGTTGAATGCTTACGGGAGGCAGCCAGGAGAGGGGCAAGAATTGCCAAAGCGGTTTCCTCAAGAAGACAGAGGAAGTGAGATTTAGACCCCAGTGGTGGGCTGACTTCACGGAAGAGCCCAGGCGGATCCTCTGTGGCTGCCGTCCCCAACCAGCACCTGTCCGTACAGCTCCGCCCCCACCCTGCTCCGTCCACGCAACTTAGGAAGCTTCGCGGCTCCCCGTTGCTGGCATCACCGCCTGAGCTCCGCCTCCCCCACCGCCGCGGCCCCCTCCCCACGTCCGTGGAAAAATTGCCTTCCATGAAACCGGTTCCTGGTGGCAAAAAGGTTGGGGACCGCTGCATGTGGCAGGAGAGCAGAGGCTGTGGGAGGAGGGGGTGACAGGTGGGGGGTGTGGTGGGGTCTGGGGATGTTCTCCCGCTGCCCAGTGAGGTGGGAAGCAAGGCTCTCAGCTGACGGTGAAGACGGGGGAGGGGGCGGCCTGCGAGGAAAGCGGGTGGAACGGTCACGAGGATCCAGGAGAGGGAACTGTCGGCAGCAGGAGTCCGCCAACCTCGGCCCCCTCCCAATCCTGCCCGCTGCCTGTTTTTAATGACCCAGGAGCTGAGAATCATTTTTACACTTCTATATGACGGGAAAAAAATCAAAAAACGAAGAATGTTTTGTGGCATGTGGAAATGACATGAAATCTAGACTTCGGTTTCCACGCGTGGTTTTACTGGAGCACGGCCTCGCCCGTTCACTGACGCAGCGTCTGCGGCAGCTCTCGCACTGCAGCCGCGGAGTTGAGTGATCGCAGCAGAGGCCCCTGTTCACAAAGCCTGAAACACTCACTCTCTGGCCGGATACAGCAAGTTCGCCAACCAGTATGACCGCTGGGCAGGCGAAGAGCTTGCTCGAGGGTGTGGTCTTGAGTTTAAAATAGGACGCATCGATGTAGTCGCGTGCCTTTTGTTGTGTGTAATGCGGTAGTGATAACGTCCACAGTTAGGTCACGGTTTGGCTGTTGATTTAATTAATGAGGTCATATATGTAGAGTGTGTAGCGTAGAGTAAGTACTTATTCAACACGAAAACCCCGGCACCGACTGCCTCCTCCCAGGGCTGAACGCATCCAGGGCTGCAGTGAGGGGAGAACCACGGGATTCTGTTTGGATGGGGCTGCGTCCTGAACCGCGCCTTTTCCTGTTCTAAACTTCTCTCTCAGCATGGGCTTAGGGCCAGGCGCGGTGGCTCACACCTGTAATCCCTGCACTTTGGTAGGCTGAGGCAAGAGGCTTGCTTGAGCCCAGGAGTTTAAGACCAGCCTGGGCAACATGACAAGACCCTGTCTCTCCATAAAGTTTTTATTAAAAATTAGCTGGGCGTGGTGGTGTGTGTCTGCAGTTCCAGCTACTCAGGAGGCTGAGGTGAGAGGATTGTTTGAGCTCAGGAGTTCAAGGCCGCGGTTAGCTATGATCACCTTATCTTGCCACTGCACTCCAGCCTGGGTGACAGAGTGAGACTTTGTCTCTTAAAAAAAAAAAAAGCCTGGACTGTTTTGCATCCACATCTCCTGAGAGCAGTTTTCTGTGGCCCCTCTGGTCAGCTTTGCTCCTACAACAATCCCAAGACAAAACTATTCTGACCTCATTTCCTGCAGGACAATTCTGAGTGACCTTGGGCCAACCCGCTTTGCTCTCTTTTCTCACTTGTAGTTCTGAAGAATAACAGTAGAACATGCTTGAAATGCGACATTCTGAGATGAGGAGGGACTTCCCAGGACAGCCCCAGCTCCGTTCCAGTCTCTTCTGCAATGGAATGTCCTGCAGCCCTTTAGCCAGAGCATCGTGTTGCCCACGGAGTATACAGCCCAGGGCAGGCTGCTGCCCAAGGCCCCTCAGCTGCAGTGCAAGTGGGACAGACACAGGCAAGACCACATCTGTCCGGAGCAGGTCCCTGAGCCTTGAGGGACCCTTGTCATGAATCCGAGGCTGCTACTGTCCCTCGCTGCCGCCTTTGAGTAATAAAGTTGCTTCACTTAACTTGAGTGCATGTTCTGTCTCACCGGACTCGTGCGAGTGGTAGACACTGCCACCGAGAGGCAGCGGGCACGGGTAACACGCTCTGCACTCGTCCGCGCTGGGAGACAGAGCCGGGACCTGGCATCTGTGGTTCCGGGCTGCAGGCTCAGGGACCCAGTCGAGCAGGGCTGCCTCCACCCACCCCCAGCACAGATGTTCTCTCACCAAACAGCTGCAGGAAACAACCACTGGAAAGAGTCTGGGCGGTGGGTGTTCGTGTCCCTGTAACTTCCTGTGAGTGAGAGTTGCCCTTGCCTTTTTAAGACATTTTAGAAATTGTAATACGGTGGCCAAAAAAATCATTATTTTCTTAAATTTAATTAATTTACTAAACTCCTCACAGCTCATTGGATTCAATCCTGTATCTGTGGCCTTTCTGGGTCCATTACACTCATGGGATTCAGCTTCATCTCTTCTAACTCATAAAAATCTCATCAAAATGGAAATAAAATGCGAATTTGAACTTTCTAATGAAGGCGCCCGTCTTGGCTCCCGGCACTCTGGAACTAATGTCGTCTCCTGCCCTCTTTGTGGAGAACACGCAGCTCTGTGCGGACCGGAGGAGAGACGATGCCGTTATGGTCACAGTCCTTGCCCCTCCAGGCACCGCAGCTCCCCCCCCCTACGGTACAGCCCTGAGAAGAGAAGCGTGCCATATACAGAGCCACCACAGCCACGCGGCGTTTAGGATGACATGGCCCATGGTCACTTTTCTCTGCTTCAATGAAAAGAAGGGAAGGCACTATCCCAATTAGGGAAAAGAGTAAAATCACTTTTGAGTTGGCTCCTACCAACTAGGCTTCCACCTACCCATCATTTGCCCATCCATCCACCTGCCCACTTATCCATCCTTCCACCTATCCATCCCATATCTCCATCCACTCAGTAAACATTCCTGCCTACCTGCCCCTGTGCCAGGCCTTGTTCCAGGTGCTGGATGCCCAGAGGGAAAGCAAGGTCCACAGAAGGGGCAGGGACTCTGTCAGAGGTAGGTGAATATGGCGCAGGGTTACCCCTGCTGGCTGGGGCCTCAGAGCGCACAATAAACTGGCCTCTGGCTGCCTGTGGTGGGAGGTCTGTGCACGTGGCCATGGCGGGGATTGCCACATACGTGCACGTCTGGACTCCCCAAGAGGACCATATGCTTAAGGATCGGAATGTGGATTTTACAGATTTGTGCCCTACCCATGGGGAAACTGAGGTCTGAAGATGTTGTGGGGACACGGAGCCCCTGTCCTGGCTGGTGGAGACCTGCACGGTCCCCAGGCCTGGAGGTCCATGGCCCTCATCTGGTTCCCCAATGCATCCGTCCTCTCCACGCACAGGGAGGGTGAGTGAAGGATGCAGATGAACCCTCTTCCCAGTTAGTCGTTTCTGAGCCAATTTCACATTTATTCCCCTCTGGCAGCCCCACATCGTTACCTTTCAAGTCACTTTAAATCTTGCCATGTAATCAAGAGGAGGTCTGGCATTCTGCCACCTGATTTGCTTTGAGGAGCACCCCAGAGCAGGAGCTGTGTGGCCAGTCCGGCTGCAGTAACCTCCCCGAGCAGCACAGAGGCCTGCAGGCTGGATACGGAGCCCAGACTGGGACCCACCACAATAAAGGGAGGGAGGAGCCCCCAGCCCTCTCCGCACAGCAGATGCGGTGGTGCTTTGAGCTCGGCTCACAGCTCTTCCCGGCTCCTCTGCCCTCAGGTAGAGTCAGCCTCTGGGGACCGACTGACCCTGAAGGTGCTGGTGACCTCACAGATCCACAGATCTGTGCGGTAGCCCTGGCCAGGGAGCAGCCCATGAGTGCTGAAAACACGACATCCCTGCCAGCACGGGCCCTTCTGGGAGGGCCAGCGGAGACTGCCCAGTGTGAGTCAGGTAGGGAGCTGCCATGTGCCAAGCACATCACAGGTTTCAATGACATCGGCCCCTTTGCTTTGCTCGTGCTCACAACATGAGATGATAAAACAGAGGCTCAGAGGCAGCACGCATGCCGGGCACCTGTAGCGACTGTGCCATCTCCCACACACATCTGTGATGGTCATATATGTGTCAGCTCGACTGGGCCACTGGGTGCCCAGATATCTGGTCAGACATGACTCTAGGTGCATCTGTGAGGGTGTTCCTGGAAGAGATTAACTTCGAATCAATCGACTGAGTAAAGCAGATTGCCATCCCAATGTGTGGCCCCCTCCAACCAGCTGAAGGCCTGAGTAGAGCAGAGGGCTGGCCCTCCCGCGCAAGAGGGGACGCTCCTGCCTGCTGGCCTTGGGGCTAGGACAGCAGCTCTGCAGATTTTGGACTTGTGAACCTCTATAATCACTTGGGTCAATTCCTATATATATGTGTGTGTGTCCCATTGGTTCTCTTTCTCTGGAGAGCCCTGACTGCCACACTGTCTCTCTGGGAAACCTCTGGCCACACTCCAGCCTGGGGAGGCTGGAGGCGGGGAGGGCCGAGGAGGCAGTGGGTGCTACCAAGGGCACGGGCCCCACACCAGGCCGGTGGGCCCATCCTACCCTGCCTGACGTCCGCTGTGGGTCTCCACTAGGCCCTAGACTCCTCACGTGGGAACCAGGAAATCTCAGCTCCCAGAGCTGGTGTGGGCTGAGTGCCAGGCACCCGGAGGGCCCTCAATAAAGGACACTCCTTGCCTGAAGCACAGACTTGAGCTCCTGGTTCCTTCCTGGGCTGGGACCCCTCCTGGGTCCCGCAGCCGGGAGTTCTCACCCCACATGCCTGGGGTGGCTCCTTCATCATACCTGTACTAGTAGACTGGGCTGGGGATGCGTTTCTGCCTGGACAGAGGTCCCCGTGCTGAGTCATCAGGGAAGACAGCTGTCTGGGGGCAAAGCTCATTCCTCAGCCCGCTTTCCTGCACTTCTCCCAAGGAGGGCTTCGCGGGGGACACGCTCTGCAGGCTCCCAGCGCTGCGTCTCCTGGCCTCAGTGGCTGTGGTGCTGTGAGCAAGTGAGGATGTCAGGGGGCCCATCCGCATGGTAGCCCTTAGAGGTCTGTGCCAGAAAGTGCTTCCGTGGCCTTGCAAGGCCAGGTCCAGAGAGGCTGAGTGACCTTGGCATGCCCCAGAGCAGCCTGCCCTCACCGCGGCCCTCCCACAAGCCAGACTGCCCTGCCCCAGCAAACACCCAGCGTGGCCCAGCCCCGCCCAGCTCCACAGGACTAGTCCTGCCACACGTCATCATCACCAGCCCTCCCAGCCCGCACCCTCTCCAGCATGGGCCTGCCAGGCCCTTCACCCAGAGCCCCAAAACTCTTCCCCCCTACTCCTCAGCCAGTGACCGTGTCCCCACCAGCCAGCAGGTTCTGTCCCCACGGCACCCAGAGCGTGTGCCAGCCTGGCTTGGCCTCCACTCAGGCTCAGCGGCTCTGGCCTGGCCCACGCGCCGCTAGGTCCTTTGCTGGCTGCCCTGCCACTGGATGGACTGGCTCTACCACACCTGCCCTTCTGCTGGAGTAAACTGTGCTGAGCACCCTTCCTCCTCCGTCCCTCCAACCTCGCCAGCACACCCGCCCCATTCCCTCCCCTGGGGGCTTGGTTCCCTCGGCAGAGCAGCTCAAGGTTGACATATACTCCATCCATGCTGTTTCATCTGACTCCGATGCTTGTCTCTTGGCTTCTGCTTTCTACGTCCTCCATGGTCTCAAGGCCCCTCAGGCGGGAGGCCCCAGGCCCAAGCACCCACAGACGTGCCGTCCCGCGCCTGCTCCCAGGCGCCGCCTCCAGCTCCTGTTTCTCAGGGGCTCAAACTCCTGAGACGGGTCCAGAGTCCGTTTTCCTCCTGAGTCGCTCGTGGTGGTCCCATGTGAACGGGAACAGCGGGCCCAGTTTAGCCCTGCATGATGGGGCTCTGGCGGAGAAACCCAGACCCTGCATGGGGAGCGACTTGGCCATGAGGGAGAGAAAGAGAGTGTGTATGCAAGTGTGTGCAAATGTGTGCATGTGTGTGTGCACTTCTGTGCATGTGTGACATGTGCACACCTTGGGGACCATATGAGGAGGGCCACATTAGGTGAGGAAATCATTTCTCCTCCTCACAGCTTCCTGGCAACCCCAGAACTGAGGCCGTGATGGTGGCGGAAGAGCAGAGGGGGCATTTGCGGACACACCAGTGGAAGGCAGTGAGGAGCTTTTCTTCCCCAGGCCGCCATTTCTTAGCATCTGGACAAGTACTTAGCTTCTCTGAGCCTCTGTTTTCTCATCTGTAAAATGGCAACAAGCACATGAACCTCACAGGGTCCTGCAAAGAGTTAATTCAGAGCTGAGTGGGAGAAATCTGGGCAGGGCCTGACAATTCCCCAAGCCTGCACCCATGGCACCCGGGTAGAGGGAGGAAATCCCCAGCCCACTGTGGCACCGAGAGAGGGAAAACTGCACCCAGAGAGCGAGGGAGCCCTGCAGGACTCAGCGCCGGGAAGCTGTGAACACCGTGTTATTATGAAACGCACATAAGGGACTTTCAGCATAATTAAGATGGATGGCTCTAATAATCCCGCGGGGCCGATTCCAAGCCACATTACCAGGCATTTTCAGGGAGTTTTATGCACTTTGCTTCAGTGAGCACCACAGCCCATCAAGAGAACACGTGGGAGATGGGGTTTTGGAGCTGGCGGCCCTGGCCCAAGCCAGTGTAGGGCTCAGATCAAAGCCCAGAGGAACTCCGCCAGAGCACCGTGCCCCAGGACAGTCACCCTAACCCCGACTCTCTGCAGGACAAAGCCATGCATCCTTCTCCCTCCTAGACACGCTGCTTCAGTCACCCACAGGACCCTCCTTGGATTGAATTGTCATCTTCTCACCTGGCAAGAGAGGAGAGCTTACAAAAGAAGAATCGGAGGTCCCCAGGGCCCACGTACCCTGCCCAAGATCACCCAGCTCATCAAAGAAAGAATCGAAAGTGATATGAAGGGACCCAAATGTGACCCGGTTCCTCCATTGCGGGTCTCTCCTTCAGCGCCAGGAGGACCACCCCACCCTGCTGGAGGAGCTCAGGTGCTGAGGTGCTCCCTGGGCAGCTTCACGGCAGTACTGCTAGGAGCACTATCGGCGGAGTCCGTGCACCGCTCACTACGTGCCAGGCACTGTGCCACGGCCCATTTTAGATAATTCCCGTCACCAGCCTGTCATTACCCCCAGAAGGCAAATGACATGCCCAAGGCCACGGGGCTGGTTAGGGGCTGTGCTGAAACTCTGTCTGCTCTCTCTGAGCCTGGAGCCCAGGCCACCGCACAGAGTGGGCTCTCCGTGTGTCAGGAAGCCATTCCTTACAGAGATGAGTGATTCAAAGTCTACCTGTCACAGCCCGCATCCTCTCAAGGCTGGGGGATTCCTCCGCTCCTGTCTGCAGCAGCTCTCCCCACTCTGTTCTCTTTGAGGGTCCCACTCTGTCCCCACTCTGTCCACCCCAGGGCCAAGCCCACCTCCCCCAAAGAGCAAACTCTCGGGTCCCCACCTCTTCTCAAGAGGGCCCTGGATCCCCAGTGGCCTCCCTCTCTCCTGGCTGCGTCAGCAGAAGGGCCACCCCAGATCTGGGCAGGACGTGCCCTGCACCCCACATGGCCCCCCCAGGACCCTCTCTCTTTTCTCAGCGATGGGCATGCAGGTAGCACTGGCCTTGGGACAAAACCAGCTCAGCGGTACTGACCTGGTGGCCCGGGACCAGCCACTGTGATCGCCCGACGCCTCAGTTTCCCCATCTCTGAAGTGGAGATAGATGCACCTACCATACCCAGCTCCTGGGAAGCCCGAGGACCTCGGTACCTACCAAGCGTGACCCTTGTCCACTCCCAGCCCTGCTGGGCCTGTGAGGGGCTGAGCGGATGGGAGGAGAGGGGAGGGGGCCTTGCGCAGGGAGGCCAGCTCTTTCCCCACACTCACCCGGCCGTGACAGACGAGATGCCAGGAGGGGAGGAAACACACTGCTGTCCTGTAGTCCCTCAGGACCTGCTTGGATAGGCGGGGCCTCCTCGATGAAGAAGGAGCCCTCAGGGATGGCTGCCCAGCCCAGAGCGGGGCCTGGACGTCCGCCCCCTAACCCCCTGGGACTCCGCACAGCCCACAGAAGGGGTATTGGAGGATCCAGGCTCCCATGGCTCCACCCTGCATCCCCTCCCTCTGGGCTGTGACCCACGGTGCTCCTGGCAGCTGAGAATCTTCCCTCTGGTCCTGGCCTCTGGTTCCTCGACCCCTGCACACACCAAGCCCCAGGAACCACCAGTCACGCTGGCACTGTCTCTGCTGCCCTCGCCCTCCGACAGAGCCGCAGCCTATAGGAAGGACAGCAGGGGAGGGGGCCGGGACCACTGCCATCGACTGCTCCCGGGTTTTCTTCTCTCAGTTTCCTGAGGACATGGTAATTTTCCAGGGTGGAGCTTCGTGTGGGGAATCTTTGGAAATCCTCTAAATAACTTTTGATAATCAAGATTAAAAGTTGGGGAGATAAACTCTTCACCCAGAGCATGGATCTTAGAGCCAGTGTTCTGGGTTTTCTCCCCCGCGGTTTCACCCGTTTGCCTGCAGGAGCGACTCCCGCCCTGTGCACATCTAGTCTCCACTGGTCAGACAGGGACCATCATGCTTCCCTCACAGGCTGGGTGGGGACTCTCAGTGCCGGTCACCAGACGTTGCCTTCTCCGTGGGGCGGGTCTTAAACAGGCTCACCGTCCCTGGCCAGATTGTAAGGCACCGTCTGTGAGGTCGGGGGAGGCCACAAGACTAGATCTGCCCATGACTGGGGCATGGAGGCCCCATCTACTGCTTCCGGACCAGAGCCTTTGAGGATCCATGGGGGACCCTCCAACGCTCTCTTCTCGCCTTAGCACGGTGGCCAACGCCCAACAGAGGGGCTGCTCCCTCTGCTGGGCCTCCGTATGGCTTTGACGAGCACAGACCCGGACAACCACGGGGGTGAGTTACATAAAGGACAAGGAAGGAGGGAGGAAAAATGGGGGAGTTAAGGTAACCTCCCGGATCCCTGCTTCCAGAGAAAGAGGCATAGATCTCGGTCTGCTAACATGATCGGATCGCTCTCCCGCAAAAACAGTGAGGTGAATTGGCTGAGATTCAGCGTGGGATACACAAATCAGGAAAAAAAATAAGGTGAACAGGAGATAGGAATGCAAAACCTGGACAGTGCAGGACAGACAATAGAGAGTGGAGCGTGGGACGGTGGCGCCCGCCTGGCCAGTAAGTGCACCGGGATAAGACCCTCAAGAGACAGTCTAGCTTCCCCACTGACTTACAAGCCCACCGAGAGTCAGGGACTTGGGTGAAGTGGATGTAGAATTGTGGCAGGAAACGTGGGGCTCCGCGGAGAGGGACACGAGCGGGAAGCATCTTGAACTCCCCAGAGCTCCCTGTCAGGTCTGCACCGGACAGGGGAGGAGCTGGTCTGGGCTACCTCCGGAGGCAGTTAGGAGTCAGGAAGCTGGTCTCTGGCACCCAGCGGGTCCTGAACAAGGAAGTGATTACTGAGTAGAGGACTCTAACCTGGAAACTGCCACCGGCGATTAGGACTATTCAGGGCAGGCCAGTAGGAGCGAGAGCTATTGCCAGACTGGCATGAGATTGGGGGAGGAAGACATAAAGGAGACGGCAGGGTGCCCTGATGACTCGGCTCCCTGATCTGGTGCCTGCCAGCCCCTGAGCAGCTGCCTTCAGTGCTGGCACCCTGTGGGCGGGCAAATGCCATATTGGGGGCCCACAACACTGTGGCTATGGTGGGGTGTGGGGCAGCTCCCTTCCCCCAGCCCAGGAACTCTCACAACAAGCTCCACCCTTGCAGGACCTAAAGTCAGCTAGCCAGGCCTGTTTCTTTGAGGGGTAAAGTTTGAGTGCTTCCTCAGTTGTGAGAGGCAGATACCTGCGGGACCTGAAGGCGCTGAGGCGCTGGGCAATCTGGGGCAGTGCCCCCTCCCCCTGGCCAGCGTCTTTTGCGTGGAGAGAGGTGGGCTCCAACTCTGGGCTTGCGGCAGTGAGACATAAAGAGCCACTCCCCCTCTGTGATAAGCACCATTCCCTGGGGCTCTGGCACTGACCAATAGCTGACAGCCTAGCGACTTTCCTCGCCAGACTGGTTTAGGTCATCCAGTACGATTGCATTTCCACCTCTGGTCAACCACCAACAGTGAGACCCACGGTTAGGGAACCAGAATCCTGGCAAGAGACCAAAACAAGTTCCCCAAGTATCCCCTCCCATCAGGAACAGCCCCCCAGCTGTGGTGGAACCCTGAACAACATACTAGTGGCTCCCTCTAGTGGCAGATCAGGGCTTGTTACTTTCAAGTCGAAAACTGAAAGAAGAAAAGTAACAACTGATCCAGATGGGAAGGACCCAGTGAAAGATATCTGGAAGTATGAAAAATCAAATGGAAAGCACACCCCCAAAGAAGAACACCAGTTCTCCAGCAACAAACACTAACCAAGTCCAGAATACTAATATGACAGAAGAAGAATTCCAACCATGGATTGCAAGTAAACTCAATGATATGCAAGGTAAAATGGATAACCACCACAAACAAACCACAAAAAAAATGCAGGACTTGGAAGAAAAATTCACTAAAGAAATTAAAATATTAAAGAAAAATCAAACTGATCTCCTGGAAATAAAGGACTTATTCAGGGAACTACAAAACACTGTGGAAAGCCTCAAGAACAGGGTAGATCAAATGGAAGAAAGAATCTCAGAGATTGAAGATGGCTCCTTCCAATTGAATAAGTCAGTCACAGAGATTGAGCAGAACATAAAGAAAAAAGAAACATGCTTACAAGAAATATGGGATTATGTGAAAAAAATCAAACCTGCACGTGATTGGGGTTCCGGAAGGTGAAGAAGAAAACACTCAAGGGCTGGATAACCTATTTGAAGATTTAATAGAGGAGAATTTCCCAGGCCTTGCTAAAAATCTAGATATACAGATACAAGAAGCTCAGCAGACCCCAGGAAGATTCAATGCAAATAGAAAGACACCACATCATGCAGTCATCAGATTCACCAAAACATCCACTAAAGAAGCCCTACTATGAGCTGTCAGGCGAAAGAAACAAGTAACATACAAAGGAAAGCCTATCAGAATAACTTCAGATTTCTCAACTGAAACCCTACAAGCAAGAAGAGACTGAGGCCCCATTCTCACTCTTCTGAAACAGAATAATGCCCACCATAGAATCTTGTACCCTGAAAAACTAAGTTTTATATATGAAG
>CAUYSK010005214.1:0-17613 GCA_963575035.1 Avahi laniger | reverse complement strand
GGGCATCCTGAAGCATTTAGCTAAACCGCTGGCTCCAGGATCAGTGAAGGCTGCCCTTCAAGTCATCTCAAAGTCTGGCACGGAGGAAAATTTCCTCAGACCTTTTGTTATTAAACTACCTCCAATCTAATATCATTCGATAGATCCTGATGGATCTCCTCATGCACATTGTTCAAGGAGAAGTAGCATAAAATTAGTCGCAGAAGTTGTTATAGCTTCATTAAAAGTGACCTGCTTGGTGATGGTGAATTCCTCCTTTGGGTAAAGCACAGAGCTAAGTTTGTGAGGGTTGCAAAGGCGCAGAGGTGAGGCTTCTGCCTCGGAGAGCTTACCAGGTGAGTCGGGGAAGGGAAAAACGCATCTACAAATAACTTTTCTATGAAGCAGCATATGATAAAAGAAATTAGAAATTAATCAGAAATTTAGGGTACCAAAGCAGTTAGAAAGATGATCAGAAGAAATGTACTTCACATATAAATTGTTCCCTTGTGAAAGTTCTGTGTCTTTGAAAATACTGCTTATTTTCTGTTGGTTGGGTACAGGTGTTAATTAAATCAAAATGGTTTTTTATATCATCAATATCACAACTTCTTTTCTGCTTGAAGTTATTTTCTGAGAGAGCTTTTCAGAGCTCTCACTGTGCTAGTAAATGGTCTGTTCTTTTAGTTCTATCAGTTTTCCCTTAGTATGTTTCAAAGAGATATTTTAGATACACACAGGTTAACAAATTATCCACTTGTTGTGTAGTTAGGTACAAGCTCATTGTTGTATTTTAAGAACCGGGTAGAGTATCATAGCCTCATGAGGTATGGGATCATGGAGGCTTCATGTTTTTAAGATTTGCTGCTACTGCTGACCTTGGAGAGACCTTCCAGGGGCTCACCCAGGGACCATTCTAATAGGCACAGAAAGGCTGTCACCTAAAATGTCAAGAGAACCAGAGGCACTCGGTGCTATCAGATCTGTTTTCAGCAGCTGTAGATAATGAATCAGTGTCTGGAACAAACAAATCAGTTATAATATTTGAAAAACTTGTAGAAGCACTAGACCAGATTCCCCAAGCTTAAGAAGTCAGTAAAACAAAATTATTCTCATGGCTTTGGGTAATCAAGCCTGAATGCAGCCAACATCACTTCCTCCTCTGCCTTGCCCCCTTTCTTCCTGTCTCCTCCTCGTTCAGTTGCATTTTCCAGGGTATGCACACTTGTAAAAATCTGTTTCATTGCCTTACACCATCATGCCTTTTCTGTGCCATAAGGAAAGCCTGTTCTGGAGAAAGATTACAATTCGTGATAAAGACTTTTTAGTATTAAGTAGGGTATTCAAACAATCATTGTGTTTTAGAATTAAAAGACATGGAGTTGCAATTGATCTTAAGTCCTGTATTAAGTCCGATATTTTCTTTTAATATTCTTTGTCATGAAAAATGTGGGGTCTGGTTTCTTAAAATGTTGTAACTTCATATACAGTCCTTTGATTTCCAAAGCACAGTCATTCAAAGAGAAATGGGGTTTAGCAGTTTCACAGGTTCTCATAAATGGAATGTTATAGCAACCAGGCTCTAGTCGCACAGTGGCCAAATCAGTTTTTTCTGGGTTCCTTTTTCTTCCTCAGCCCTCAGTCTCATTTCTGTTTGTTTTCTGGGTGTTTTCAATTGTGGACCTCCCAATCACCACCAAGGTGACTCATTCCTAAAACTGACTCTGCCTCCTAACTCTCCTATTTGAGGACATGAAGATATTTTTGTGCAGCCTCATCATTTCAAAGGCAAGTTTGACATCTCTCTCTCTCCCTCCTCCCCACTCCTCACCCTGCCCTCAATATCAGATTTGTCACCAGATCTCACTAAATTTACTTCACCATCTGTCCCATTCCTTCTCTTCTACTTCCACTACCTTCATAAAGAGAAAAATTGCACCTTTGAACATTTACCACAAGCTACACACTACTTACTGTTCTTATGTTATTCTTTTAGCCTTGTGTAGTTATTATCATTAATTGGAATTTACAGGTTAGGAAACCGGAGTTTGCAGAAATTTAAGTCATTGCCTAAGTCATGCAACCAGTAATTTTCAAAACCATTTGAGGTGTAAACACCCAAGTGCAGCAACAAGCTGTGAAACGAGCTCACAGCCCAGCCCTGCTGTGACGCTGTGTGCATCTGTGTTAGGACTGGGTTCTCTTTCTCTCTGGTTTTTCAGAACTCATGAATCTTCTGTGCATTTGATCCACCGGGCTGGTCCACCCAAAGTGCTGAGTTAATTATGTCAGGTGTCTGGTCTAAAATTTACAATAACATGTTGTTGCTTGCTCTGTAAGCTTCGACCTTTTTTTTTTTTTCTTTTTCCGTCTTTAAGTGTTCTAAAAAGTGTTTTTTGTACCAGCAGAATTCTCTCTGCCTTGTGGAGTTAGTGTGAAAGGAACACCAGTGGCCTCTGGGGTCAGCTAGACCTAGCTGTGGATCACAGCTCACCTCCTTACTGGGAGGCCTCTGGCAAAAGCATGATGATAAATGACTTCAGTGTAGTTGTGGATATGAGAGAGCATGCATACAATGCCTACTATAGTGAGTGTCTGGCCCTTGGCAGGCTGTCAAATGGAGCTATAGAGCAGAGGCCACAGTAATAATATTATCTAGACCTTATCTATCCTTTTAAACTCAGTTCAAATTCCTTCTCCTTTTTAAATTACCCTTACCTGATTTTATCTGCTCCCTCCTCTAAGTTACTGTATCAGTTAGCCACTGAGCAATTCAGTTAGCAATTTTAATTATGTATTGCCTCTTGACACTGCTTTGTGATCTTAAAAATCCTTTTTGAGATGCCTACTGGGTGACTTTTCTTGAATGCTGTTAATTCCTGCTCTACTGGACTAAAGTAATTCAAAGACAGGCCTAGCTCTTATACCTGACACATAGTCTAGTGCCTTATACACGTATATAACTACTCACAAACTTTTTTGATTCAAAATTAGGTAATTTCACATGAGTCTAAAACGATTTGTAGACGAGGATGGCAAATAACTTGCCAGAGGCCTCCCAGTAAGGAGGTGAGCTGTGATCCACAACTAGGTCTAGCTGACTCCAGAGTCCACTGTGTTCCTTTCACACTGACTCCAAGGAGCAGAGAGAGTTCTGGTGGAACCAAAAACACTTTTTAGAACACTTGACTTAAAGATGAAAAAAAAAGGTTGAAGCTTATAGAGCAAGCAGCAACATTTGTTGTAAATTTTAGACCAAATGTTTCCTAGATGTAGGTGTCTACATCTAGTGTGATGAGCCCAAACTTCTTTGTTCATAATTCTGAATGTGAAGAATATTGCACAGTAAATTTTAAAACTCCAAGAAATTTTACTATTCAATATTTCTGATAAAACTGTCTTTTAAACTCTGACCAATCTTAAAGCATGGCCGTCCATACCAACATGTTTTATTTGCTTCAAGTAACTCTAAATCACAAAATATTCTAATTTTTCCATGATTATTATTTTCTAGACATAAATTTTTTCTCAGGTGGATTTTCATTTTCTTTCTTTGCCTCTTCAATCCAGATAACTTTTCCTCCCCTTTACAGACCAGGTTTTTCCTTGGGAGAGTCTGGTGGGGCGGGTGGTCCTGTGAAAGATATATCTGAGGAAGGGTCATAGAGGAAAGGCTCTTCTAGATATAAAAACATGGTGGCCCTTTTAAATCGACAGAATAGCATTGTTAATAATGAGCTGCTTAGTTTATTTAAGCACCCCATATTCAGAGCCAGTTTCTAAAACTTCATACTTTATTTATAATTCTACCTGGAGGTTTGAGGGTCCCCTCTTAAACCTCATAGAGATTGCTGAAAGAAACATCATTTGGAACAAGGTGTAGGCAAGTTTCTCCCACCAAGGTGGATGTTCCATCCTGAAGTCACATTTCAGTGCATTTGCACAAAGTCTATTTCTAAACAAAATACATATTATTAATTTTGGCAATATTTTGCTTATATAGAAAAAGTTACTTGTTGAAATATGAACCTAAGGAAAATATTGATCTGCCAAGCTTAATGTTGCTAAATTAGACTGTGCAGCGAGAGTCTTTGGAAGAGCCCCTTCCTGGGGAATGGCATTCTTCCTTCTCTGGGGAAAGGAGGAGCAGTGAATAGTTGGAAACCAGATCCCCCAGCTGTGGAAAGGTGTCCTCTCAGGGAATGCATGGTTTGGTGAGTGAGCCCCTTGCTTTGGGCCTCGGTCCCACTCACCTTGTCTGTGTGGTGATGCTACAGGAAGCCTTGGTGGGGTCAGAGCATAGGCTAGCCCAGCGCTCACTGCCATTAGCCTCTAGCAAAGTCTTTCTCGTAGGAAAATGACTGTTCAAAAGAAAATCTTTGAAAATTCAGAATTTTTGAAGAACATTTGAACAGTCAAAATTAGGATACTGTAGAGAAATACTGGAAACGAAAGGATGCAGTCAGTAAAACCATGTGTATATGCAGCATATGTTATATGCAGGCAATCTTTAATTTAGGCCAGGGTTGTTTTCCAAAAGTTCATTGGAAAAACATTTTGGAGTGGATTCTTTCCTCATTAGATATAAAGCTATGCATTGGAAGTCCTCAGGCAGAGCCTATTTAACTCATCCTGTACCCAAAATATACTCAGGGCCATTTGGAGGGCCAGTTCCCATTACTAATATTCTTCCACATTGTTTCTATAAACATTGAAATTCCAACATTTGTGGACAAACCCCATATCCTGGAGCACTTCTCACAACTAGAGAATGTGGCACAAACTTTTTTTTTTTCAGACCATATATCTCAATATTCAAATTTAGAGATACACATATTAGCTATAAAACTATAGTAATATAGAAATGAGTAACTGTGTATAAGAATGATTCAAGAGAGTTTCATCTACATTTCAGAGCAATAATAGAAGCACCTTACGATTATATAGCATCTTAAAGTTTTATACATTTATATATTATCCCAATTTTAATTTTGAGACGCTAAGACCCAGGCATTCTTATTTATTTTGTGGCATGAGCTTAGGTGGAATGCTTTGAAATAAACGATAGAGCCAGGTCCCGAGAGTGGGATGAGGAGACAACCAGAATGAGGGTCTGTTTGGCCAGGCTTCTTGGGGGAGGCATGGGAGAAGTGGAGAGTTCAGAGGAGTCGTCAAGCACCGCAAGACAGTCCTATTCCCTCCGTATATCCTCAGGTGAGAATCTGTAAGTTGTGCATAGTGTGAGGCTGCAGGGAGAAGAAGGGAGGGGAAAAGGAAATCTTTGCCTTCCCCTCCTCCTATCAACTCCTAATTTTGGGGGGCATGGTTACCTTCTAGTATCTGAGACACAGTCTTCCATAAAAACACTGGTAACCTCTCATTAGATCCCACATTTGAGGAACATTGTGGGTTAAAAGGCATTTACTAACATAAGCAAGGTTAGGAACAATATATATACCATTGGAACCTGGAACCCATTTTCCCATAGAAATAAAAAGAACATTTACCAAAAGTCTTTTGGAACAGTAGTCCCCAGCCTTTTTGGCACCAGGGACCAGTTTCATGGAAGATAATTTTTCCATGGGGGAGTGGCTTCTCAGATAGTTTTCCTATCTGAGAAACCACCCCAGCTCCAACTCAGATCACTTATAGGTATTAGATTCCTATAAGGAGTGTGCAACCTAGATCCCTCACACGTGCAGTTTACAGTAGGGTTCGAGCTCCTATGAGAATCTAATGCCACTGCTGATCTGAGAGGAGGCGGAACTCAGGTGGTGTTCCAGCGATGGGGAGCGGCTGTAAATACAGATGAAGCTTCACTCGCTCCCTTACCTGCCACTCACCTCCTGCTGTGTGCCTCACCCCTTCCAAAGTTTCATGGAAGACAATTTTCCCACCGACAGGGTGGGTGGGGCAGAGCTCTGCCACTGGTCCCTAACAGGCCATGGACTGGTACCAGTATGTGGCCCAGGGGTTGGGGACCACAGTTTTGGAACATGCTCCATTGTTAAATTGGTTCTGCCTATATTAGGGTCGAGTGAGCATGAGAAGATAATAGTAAAACACCGGATTTTCTTGGGGGTGCAAGGGTTTTTTCCTCTGGAGCTCAATGAACTGTTCTACCACTTTGTACACCTAGAGACAAGTCTCAACTATGTGTTTTTTAGACCTCCCCCCAAAAAAATTTCAAAGATTTCCATGTTTTATGATTTTGTATGAATGTGAGCTTTTCTATCTGAGAAACTTCAAAGCACTTATGAAATTATTATGAGGTTCATGGGGTCACTTTAGAGTCCAAAACCACAGATGGTAAGAGGTCCGTTGACATGACCTGCTGACCTGGTGGGAGATATTGAACACATTAATTTGTTTTTCTTTCCCCATAATCATTCTTCTGACCATCTTGAAAGACAGCCAAGAAAACTTTTTCTTCTAATTATTTCCAACAACTGTAGGTCTATTCAGGCCTACAATTAAACAAATCATTCATGCCTTGGGAACACTGGTTTTAAACACCAAATGTTTACATTATATATAGAGAAAATTAATTCTCTCCTCCAATCTACCAGATTTTAGCCTTAAAGGCAAGTTATTTAGTTTTGTTCCTTCTTGTACACTGAGCAGTTGCTTAGGGAATGGATTAAATAACATGATCTCTTGACTCAGGAAAATGTGGCTCACAAGTGAGCCATTTAGAGCAAATGGTGCATGTTTTATATCTTAGATTTACAGCACACTAAAGACATACATGCTAAAGGATTTTTATTTTAAGAGATCAGTGTGTGTTCAGGAAGAGATAGAGACGTGTAAGGCACTTTCTATATTAATGTTCAAAGCATGTTCATGTCTGATGCATCTTTTATCTCCCAGTCCTCATCTCCGGGTTTCATAGTTTCACTGGTAGCTTATCAGATAGAACACTTTCAACTGTTATAGCAACTTTCACTCAAATTTGGTAAAACAAAAAGAAATTACTAAACCATTCTTGAGGGAAAGCAGCTTTTAAGATTTCCTTGATTCGGTGACTCAGAGACATCATTGGGGATGCAGTTTCTCCCCATCTCTTTGCTTGGTCTCCTTGGGGTTGGCGTCTTTCTCAGGCAGGTTCCCCAAATGGCCACACAGTAGCTACTGAACACAGTGGAGTAACAGATTCCCTTGTCCATATGCACCAGGACGGGGAGAGAAACTTTTCCCCAGCTGTTCAATGCAGGCCCCTTCTTTCAATCTGATGAGGACACTTACATCAAGAAGGGCAGTAACAGAACCAAGGATGCCATGAACTGATTGGCTTAGACTAATCAGGATCCACCTCTAGAACTGGGGACGAATCAGCTCCACCTACACCCGACAACTGTGTGTAGAAGGGATGAGGAAGTGGGCACCTGAACAAAACAGGCTGGGAAAGGAAAAGTGGAGAACTGATACTAGGTGAGCAACCAACAGTGCCCATCAAAGTGGAGCCACTGGAATTCATTGTTGCTTTCTTTACACTTTCTAAATAAAACGTAAGCTCTGAATAAAATCTGTCAATCCCTGGCTCTGACCCCTGCATGTTATACTATTGCAGACTCCCCATCCTCTACAAAGTTCAAGTTATTTCTTGGCACCTTGGTGTCGGGGGGTGCTGGGGAGGAGGATGTGTCTTCATCTTCTGGTCTGAGTTGCTGAGGTCCCTTGACTGGAAGGTGCCAGCAATCCAGCTGACACTGCTATCCGGAATCTGCCATGCACGAGAGCCCACCGTGGCCAATGGTGCTTTGTTCTTTGAAGTATATTCCAGAATCGTACTATGTTCTGTGGAGAATGGGGGGAGATGCTTATCTCAGGGACTTTTAAGTGAAAATTACTCTATTAGAAAATGCTTCTTCTCTCCATTCCTCTATCCTGATTCAGACGTAGGCCATGGGACAGGGCTGGAGGACAGCAGACCAACAAGATGGCGTCCAGGCCTCTGGCTTGGACAGCTGGGGGCAAGTAGGTTGCAAGCAGGACAGGCTTCTTGTGGTATTTGGTGCCCAAGTTCAATAGACTGAGGTGGGTGATTTAGAAATTTATTTATCCTTTATAATGCTATGTCTATGGGAAAATGGGCACCGGACTTCAGACTTTGAGTCTGGGCTCAGGATGATCCAGAACACAACCTGTTTGCAGGTTTCAAGTAACTTAAAATAAGTTGTAGCCCTTTATGCCACTGTTGTTTTCCTCTTTTCCCAACAATACCATGTCATTAGAAGGGAAAAAATAGAACTTTTCTTCCTGCCTGTGTCAAGGCTTTAATGATTTGATTTAATAATTAATGTCAAGGCTGAGTGGGGACCTTTCTTCCTGGGGAACCGTTTTTCTCAATTCCTTCAATGCACTGGGACAGGCCACAGGAAAGGCCACGGGGAAAGGCTCTTTTCTATAAAATATGTGGTAAAACCCCCAGCTGCTTCTGGCATTTGTTCCTTTATTCCTTAAGGTTTGACCAAGCAGGGAAGTTGGTCAGGTGGCATGGGGAGCCCCGCTAAGGACTCACATAGGAGGGAGAAAGCACGGTTAAGGCTAAAGGGATTCATAACATATAAACCTGGCCACAGTGGGCCTGTCTGCCGCCATGGGGCCTTGCTTCCACCCTCATGTGGAATGGTTATCCAGTAGCTGGTCTGATGTCTTCTTCCTTTCTTTCCACGTTGGAAATGCTCTCCCTGGAACAAGAATTCCCTGTAAAAAAAAAAAAAACAAAAACGAAGAACATTGCAACAGAGATACGTAGTTTCTTCTGAGTCTTTTCCTCTACCATGGCCGTACTCTGGACAAAAAAAGACACAAGTTATATAAATATAATGCAACCTCCTGGACAGAATGTATTAAAAGGGTCAGATGTTGTACTTGCTGCAATCCCAGGGAGTTGTGATTGTCTGAAGTCAACCAATACAATCAGGATGGAATGTTGCCCAGGGAAGAGAGTTTAGGAACAAGGGTAAACTTGGCCTTCCTCTCATCAAGCTGCAGTCACCACGAGATAGCACAGTCTCCCACCTTCAGGGGCTTTTGTGGTCTCACTTCTGTCTAGCTGCATCTCCTGTCAGTTCCCCATCCCACACCCACTCAGCTTCAGCCGTGTTGGGCCTTCGCTGCCAACTTGCACCTGTCTGCCATGTTGCCCCATCTTCCCTGCCTGGGGCAGGCTCCTACCTTCCGGATAACCAGCAAGCCCAGTGTCTCTCCCCATCTCTGTGTTCACCTCAGCAGTACGTAGGTGTTACGTACAGACACAGAAAAGACCTAGTCCTGTATGTCTCATGTCACTGAGGAGAAAATTGAGGTCCAAAGAGAACTGATGATCCCACCAGATTTGCACAGCAAGTTCATGATGGAGACCGAACTGGAATCAAGATATCTCATCTGCTAGCCTAGAACGACTGCCGTCCTACCAGCTGCATTTATAAGATTTTTTATTTTCTCTAAAAGGGATACACACACACAATGCTTGGGGATGCCAAGCCTATAAATCATATAATGGGAAAATCAGGCCTGTTTAAACATATATTAGGGTTGGGTTTGTATCGCCTTTTATTACTTAACTACCAAGATTTCAAGTTTTTAGCATCCCCAGTCTCTTTAAATATTGTATTGCTGTAGACATGATTTTTTAAAAAAGAACTTCTACATATGACTAAGGGTTGATACTAAGAAGGCTGTTTCTATTATCTATTCAATCAAGTCTTGTGTTTTCAACAAATGTGTGTGAGGTAGCATTATGTTGTCTTAATACGACACTAAAACAGAGTCTGAGGCAGAATGGGCTTCTGTTTGTTGAACACAATCTAACATTAGAAAGTCTGTTGGGAAAGAGTGGCCTGAGCACAGAATCCAACGATCACCTCCCATGGTCTATTAATGTTCCTTATTTATAGGAGTCCACTTTTTCCTATTTGCAACAGATGTGTCTAAATAATGTTTTACTAATTCAAGCAGAAATATTTTTCTGCATTGAATTTCCATTAGAATTACCTAGGTTTCCTGACACAGCCTCTACACTGCTAGAGAACTTTTAGAGAAGCTAAATGCAGAAGTCTGGGAAGAAACAGAGTTGTGGAAAACAGAGTTGATTCTCCTTTAAAACTACAGATGATAGTGAATCCACCCACAGTTACAAGGAAAAATACAGTCATATTGTAGTAGAGTGCTATTTGTTCCTTTAAAAGATTTCCCAGTCTGTCAGCAGGTACCAAAATGTTCAAGACCTCTTGTCTGTGTGTGAGACAAGTGTATAAAAAGACATAAAGAGCAGAAGTGTTTGAAGATTGTCTTATATACAAAGGTGGCTACAAACCTTACATACAAATAGTCTTTCCAGGAATATGAATGTGAATATTGACTCTGAAAGTCTAGTTGCTACTTTTGTAGGCTAAGTTGCTGTCAGCTGCTAGAGCTTTCTGTGAATTAGCAAATGCTTCATGTGCCCATGAACTGCTGTGTCTTGGTGCCCACACGTAGACTAGGTGAGAACCTCACTGCTGCTTGTATCTGCCAAGAGCAGACAAAAAAGCATTGGCTGCCCTACCTGTAACTTTTGCTAAAAATGAAACAAAAAACCATCAAGGGAGCCTTCGACAACTAGAACACCATCTAAACAAAGTGCAAAGTGATTTGGTTTTTTATGTCTTCCTCGAATATTTTTCAACTCCCTGTAGTCCAGTTCCAAGGAAAGGAATTTATTTTATACATTTCTGGATTTTTTTCTATGTGACATTTTGAGTTCTTCTACAATAAAATTTAATGGTCCATTTGAGGAATTGTACCCATATTCAGTGTAGTTTCTATTATTGGGTAGTCTGAGGCCATTCTTGAGTGCTAAACTCTTCTTTGATCTGTTGAAACGTAGTGGTTGCCATGGAGTCTTGCTGGCGGGTGACCAAGTAAGAGTTCAGTATTCTACTCAGCCCAGCTCAGCTTCCTAATCAGGCCTGACCTGAAATACCAGCACAAAGGACTTTAAACTCAGAACGCTTCGTATGTAATTACTGAAAGTAAGTTGATTATTTTGGGGGAAGAGTATGGTAAAGATTAAACAATTTGTGTTTCATTTATTTAAATTTTGTTTTGTTTCTGTAAAAGTATTTTCATCTTATGATGATACAGAACACAGATTTTCTCTAGTCCCCCTGCTTTGTACAAAGTAATACAAAACAGAATTTGTCTTACTCAATCTTAATGTAAATAAAATGGGAGGCAAATTATTGTGACCAGTATGACTCATTTATGTGACAGTAATCTTTTCATTTTACGGCAGCGATGACTTAAAGCTATTGTTAATCTGATTTTATTTTCAAACATTTTCACTTGAGCCTTCTTTCCAGGGTTCTTTGTTTCTCCCCCACCTCGTTCTATAGGAGAACCTAAAATAAGGTCAATTGTAAACACTGACGTTCATGTTTTTTAACTCATACATTTATTTGCACAGCTCCACTGTGGACTCAGCAAAGACAAAGGGAGGTTCCTAACTTGCAGCTAGCCCTCAAATAGAGGGGGAGAAAGCCTTCAAGGCACATAATTGTAGGTAGCTGGGATGTGTTGTTACTGTGCAGAATTCACAGGAGCAAAGAGGAAAGATGACTTCTGCCTGGATGGCTTTTGATTCCCTACAGAGGTCAGTCTCTGACCTAGTTTGATGTCTGACTCCCTTATATGATAATTGTGTCTGCTTGAACCCATAAGGCCTCAACCTATGGGCAGAATTAATGCTTTGGCCAACATATAAAATCATGAAATGCTCTTTGGAGTTAAATTTTTGCCTGAATTACTTTTAATGCCTTACTTGATGTCAGACTTACATGAGCTGTGTATTCTGACCTTTTGGCATCGGCCTGTGAAGCAACATACAGGATGATTCTTGAACTTCAATCAGATTCTTGCCAAAAGTGTTCTTCATGTGGACATGACTCTAACCCGGATTTTGATCCTAAAATGTATTTCTAATTTCCTTTTGAAACCATTCCTGGGATAACTAAGGGATTTTTGTATTTAAAGAAAACAGTGGCTTTATTAATTTTTACCCTTATCCCTCAATGAGATAAGTTGTTTATTTTTCTTCATAAGCCCCCTGGATTTTGATAGAAGAAAAATATTGATTAGACAGCATTTTCACATGTGTTTATGTTTTCAAAGTAAGTAAACAATGAGGAATCAATGTTCAAAAATCAGTAGTAGTACTGGGGTTTTTTTCTAATAAAAAATCAACTTAAGCAGGTTTTCGTTTCATAGCCTCTCACTGACCTTTAGTTCATTGGCTTTATAAGGAATATGAGCCATTTAATCATATTTTTAAAGACATGTATAAGATAAATGTAACAGAATAAACCTAAGAACAGGGCACAGAGCTGGAAGGATAATCCAGAATGACAACACTGAAGCGCCTGCAGGGCCGCCAGCCACAGCTGCATGGAGTGTGCAGCACCTGCGCCCTCCACCTGGTGCTGATCACAAATCTGTGAGCGGGCGCCCCCTGGAGTTGTGCCAGCACGTCAGCCCTGGAACTAAGGGTGATAAAAAAAAAAATACTTTCGCATTCTTGTGTTTCTGCACTTAGCAAAACTTTGGGGTTTCCTCTTTATCCTGGGAACAGTGGGAAACCCTAGATCACACAGCATTAGTTATCTAATAGCTAAAGGGCCTATTAGGTGTTGACCCCGGATAGCAGTCCTTTGATTAGGGAAACAGCATAACATTAACAACTCTTATGTTGCTTCTTTTTCCTCCATCCTGAAGAGTGATAAAGAGGAAAGGGAGAGCCGTTTGGGTAAGAAGCAACCGGAGCCCAAGCTGCTGAGGGATTGGTAAAGTCAGGAATCACTTGCTAAGTCAGTCTGAGCCCACATTAATGGAAGGACTCCACACACCAGCCACCGTAGCAGGTGCTGAGGAGACAGTGGTTAAATTAGTGGTGACACGTGCAGGGAATGTGGAGTCTGGTGGAGCTGAAAGATGATAGTTTTAAAGCCATGATAATTTTAAATTGTGCTGAATGCTATGAATGAAGAGAACAAGGTGCTCTAAGAGTACATTTTAGTAGGAGGAGGAGATTAGGGAAGGCCCATAGGAAGTTGAAACATGAATGAAAGAATGAATGAATGTAAAGCCAGAAAGGCCAGAGACAATGCCGCTGGGGTTGGAGAGAGAGATGGGGGCTGGATCTCGCACAGCCCTGCAGGCCGTGTTAAAGAGTTTGGCATTTATTCTAAATGCAGTGAGAGAACATTTATAGGTTTTACGCAGCAGAGTGATGTAATCTAGTTTAGCTTTTTGAAGATTCACAAGTTGGGTGGAGAATGAACTGCAGAGAGTGGGGTGGGAAAAGGGTAACAAGTTAGGAGCCTTGTCCCATAGGCCAGTCAAGAGCTAACAGTTCCTTGAGCCAAGGGGTCCCTAATATTAAAGAAGTTATTCTCCAGGACACACAAAAGATGTGCAGATGTTGTCAAAGAACCGCTATTTGGGTAACAGAAAAAGAAAGTGATAATTAAGAAGTCTTAATCCCAATATTTTCCTCACTCAACTCACCTTTTCTATGTTGTGCTAGAACTCCCTCTGCTTGCACTATCTCTGCACTGTGGAGAAAATCGGAGCCTGGTGCTTGGAAGCCCTGTGCAAAGTCTAGCAATTGCTGCCAATCCTCTGCTTTCCCCTTTGTTCCCTTAAGTTCCGGGGGAAGGCAGAGGACATCTATATTGTTTCATCGTGGAGATGAGTGAACATTGAGATTAAGGATGATTTTACAATTGTCTTGGAAGTTGAATCCTTTAAAAAGAAGTTGTTCCTTGTAACTATAAGCCTATATTAAAGTAATCCTATATTTTACCAATAGTAGCATTTAGGTGAAATAAGAGGATACAAAAAATTAGTTGATTGAAGGAATGAAAAGAGAATACTGTGGTTATATATTGTTTCTTCCTAGATGTTTAATTTCATTTCCACTCAGGTAATTTTACATCAACAGGTGAAAAGTCCTCATTTTTCAAGTTTGGGCAGGAAGGAAGGGTACCATTTATAGATAAAGATAAGATTAAATAGAATAACTGGCCCCTCTCTCTTGTAGCATTTCTGCAGGTGGACTCACAGCATGAGTGTCTGCTTCTCAGCAGCATGAAATAAATAATTCAGCATTTTCTGCTACGTATCTACTCTCTGCTTATTTTCCCCCTCAAATTACATATTCTGGCAAGATCTCCCACTTGTTAAAGCATTTAATTATTGTGTTTGGCAGTCATGGTTGGTTGCATTATATAAACAAATACCTACTTCAAACATTAAAACTGATTTTTTTTTCATAGTCTGCCAGAAAGTGAGGCTATTTGATGTGCAGTGTGGATGCTGTGTTTCTGATTATATAATTTAGGTCTGGGAATAGAATTTTGGCATTTGTCTGCATTTCTCATGCCGTAGAAAATTAACCTTTAGCATCCTCTCTAAAAGGGCAAATCATCATGGATACAAGTTCCAAAAAAAGCTTTTAAGGTAAGTTCCATTCCATTAAAAGATCTTTTTATCTTCAATCTTCAAGCATACGCACGTCTCTCTAGTAGTACATTATTTTAAAAATATTTCTATGAAATCCACAACTTCTGTAGAGCTGTAGCTAAACTCAGTCCCTGTCCCATTCACCGAAGGATCCCTGATCCTGGTAGATAAAGTTCGTTTTCTTCTGCCTGTCTGTAGGCAATGCTTGCTATCAGATGCTTAAATGCATTCAAGAACACTCTCGGCTAACTAGATTGTAGGGCATTATATACATACACCTGTAGTCGAGTGAAAACTCAGGTAAAGCAAAGTCCTTAAAGAACTACCTTTTTCTGAAGTCAGTTTATAGAAGAAAGTCTAACCCTCCCTACCACACACAGAGTACTCACACATGAGGAATTTAAGGAAATGAGAAAAACCTTCTAATGTGTGTCAGCCTATCAGTCTTTATTAACCCAACCTCTGCCTTTCTTGTAGAGTCTGGTGTACCGCTGGCCTTGTTTATAGAGTTGACCCTGGGGCAGAGCAACAGTCTGAATCATCAGAGGAAGGTTAAATTATAGTTTGGATACCATACTTACTGAGGTGGGAATTTGCATGACCCAATTTAGGGAAAAAAAAAAAAATTAACAAGGGTTGAAAGAGATTTTTGTTAACCCCAAGGTTACCAGAAAGTTCAGTTAAACAGAATTTATCATCTCGTAAGGAATTTGGATAATTGCTCTTTTGCTCTAATAATAGTGACAGAAAGATTGACCTGAGTGTCCAGTCTGTCTTCCCCCTGACTCTCTCAGAATCGACCTGCTACTAGGGAGCGATATAAGCTCATCTGAAAATTACACCGACCTAAGTGAGGAGTAGGGAGCCACCTGGGTTCAAACTATTATCAGTTATTGGAGAACTACATTAGGGCACCTGCATTTCACTTCTACTTTAAGTTACATAATGCCAGATTAGACCTCAGACATTTCCTTAAAAAGGTACACACAAACTGTTTGCTATTTGAAAATGTATTGGTAAATTCAAAACCTTGGTATGAATTGAAGTAGTGGCCAAGCCGAGAAATATGTAATAACCACAGTCAACATTTTGGGATCTCACCATGTGCCGGCAGACAGTGTGGGGCAAGTTCTTTGCGTGAACTTGGTCATTTCTCCTCTACCACCTATGGTAACAGCTCCTGACCGGTCTTCCTGCCCTCTCTCTTGTCCCCTGCATTCTACTCTCCAGGTGCACCACTTATTAACCCACAGGTGGGCAAACTTGCATGATTCAGGAGTTTGCCTGAGGCTACACAGCCTTGTAAGGGGCAGAACCAGGACTCCAGGCCCAGATCTTTTTTTTTTTGAGACAGAGTCTCACTCTGTTGCCCTAGAGTGAGTGCCATGGCGTCAGCCTAGCTCACAGCAACCTCAAACTCCTGGGCTCAAGCGATCCTCCTGCCTCAGCTTCCCGAGCAGCTGGGACTACAGGCATGTGCCACCATGGCCGGCTAATTTTTTTTTTTCTATATATTTTTAGTTGTCCAGATAATTTCTTTCTATTTTTTTTTTAGTAGAGACGGGGTCTCGCTCTTGCTCAGGCTGGGTCTTGAACTCCCGAGCTCAAACAATCCTCGGCCTCGGCCTCCCAGAGTGCTAGGATTATAGGCTTGAGCCACCGCGCCCGGCCAGGCCCAGATCTTTCAGACATCAAAATGCAGGCCTTTACTACTCGTGCTGTTTCCTGTGCATTTCTCACTTACGCTCACACATTTTTGCTCTTCTTCCTGTTCCTTCTCTCATACTCTTTGGATTTGGGTGGAGGGTTGGACAGAGGGAGGTCCTATCCCTACAACCTCGGCTTTCAGTTGTTCCCCTTTCCAATATATTTGGGGGTCTTGAGTCTTTTATCCTTTTCCTAAGATCGTTTTATGTTGGCCTCTGTGTTTAATGATAAAAATTCTATTTCTTAGTGGGAAAATAAGCATGAGGATTATTTAAATCTAAGAAGATGAAATTAAACAATAAAAATGAAGCTATATAAACATTTCTTGCAGATATCATGATCAAATACTTACAAAACATAGATGAATCAAGTAAAAAACTAGTAAAAATAAAGCTACTAACACAAGATGTAATACAGAAGAAAAAACATCCAAAGATTCAGACCATATGCCATAGAATATATGCCACAATGAACTCCCAATGAACTAAAGAATTATAGACTTGCAGTAGCACAATTTCTTCTATAAAAGAAAATTTTTTTAAAGGAGAAGAAAATTGAAGAGGGGAAAAGATGGAAAAAATGTATTTATATAAAATTTAAAACCTCTTAAAACTGAAACAGAATGAAAGCAACAAAATGGGAAAATATGCATAGCAAAAATTAGAGACTACCTACACACGAATTTATGTAAATGTGAGTGCAGTACCAGATTCTAGCTGGATAAGTGGTTCAAAGATATAAACGGCTATTTGACACAAAAGAAAGCAAATAGAAAACCAAATGTAAAGATATATTCAACTTAAATAAAGTTTAAAATGAAAACATTTTACACCAACCAAGTAAACAAAAGTCAAAGGCCAACTCAGGGCAGGTTGTAGGGAAAAAGGGTCCTATTTGTGAATTATTGTTAACAATGTAAACCTGTTCCATCTTTTTTGAGAAAAGTTGGCAGTACATAATAAGAATTGTTAAGTCTTATCCTTTGACCTTGCAATGCTCTTCCTGGGAATCATCCCAAGGGTGTCATGAGACAAGCATTTATTGAGCAACTGCTGTGCGAGGAGCTGTGAGAAATGGAGATGAAGGAGTCAGATTCTAACCTGAAGGAGCAGGTAGTGTAAATCAGAGGCATTCACGTAGCACACGTTCAAAATGTCTTCACAGGACCAGGCGTGGTGGCTCACGCCTATAATCCTAGAACTCTGGGAGGCCGAGGCGGGTGGATCAATTGAGCTCAGGAGTTCGAGACCAGCCTGAGCAAGAGCGAGACCCCGTCTCTACCAAAAATAGAAATAAATTAATTGGACAGCTAAAAATATATAGAAAAAATTAGCCGGGCATGGTGGCGCATGCCTGTAGTCCCAGCAACTCGGGAGGCTGAGGCAGGAGGATGACTTGAGCCCAGGAGTTTGAGGTTGCTGT
>CAUYSK010005212.1:0-15623 GCA_963575035.1 Avahi laniger | reverse complement strand
ATTATTGTTGTTTTTTTTTTTTTGAGACAAAGTCTTGCTCTGTTGCCTGGGCTAGAGTGCCGTGCCGTCAGCCTAGCTCACAGCAACCTCAAACTCCTGGGCTCAAGCAATCCTTCTGCCTCAGCCTCCCAAGTAGCTGGGACTACAGGCATGTGCCACCATGCCTGGCAAATTTTTTATATATATATTTTTTAGTTGTCCAGCTAATTTCTTTCTATTTTTTTAGTAGAGGCGGGGTCTCACTCTTGCTCAGGCTGGTCTCGAACTCCTGACCTTGAGCGATCCACCCGCCTCGACCTCCCAGAGTGCTAGGTACAATCATTATTGTTGACTTATAACAATAACTGTTCTGCTGTCAAATGCTAGATCTTACTGCAACTTCATTCTTTTTCAGGGCTGAATGTTACTTCATAGCTGAGGTGAACCATAATTTATCAAACCATTTGCCAGCCAAGCTCCAGCAACAATTGAGATTGTTTCCAAGTTTTCATTCACTTGGATAATGCTTTTATAAGCATATATATAATAGAACTGTTGTGGGAAATCTATTTCCAGAAATAGAATTGCTGTCAAACATTTTTTAAAACCCAGTTTTGTTATTTTTTAAAAACATATGTGTAAAGGCATTCTAGCAAAGTCTGTTCATTTATTCACGAATATGAGTATGTTCATTTGAGATAAACCTGTTGAGTGCTTCATGCTCTAGATACATTGCCAGGGATACACCCGTGGACAAAGCAGAAATTATCCCTTTCCATATAGCAATTATAGTCTATAAACACAGATGTCCTATGCCCTGCTGCCTTTGTCTCTGATTCATTTTAATAAGGGAGGGAAAGCCAGGTGCAGTAATCCCAACACTTTGAGAGGCCAAGGAGGGAGGATCGCTGGAGGCCAGGAGTTCAAGACCAGTCTGGGCAACATAGCAAGACCCTGTCTCTACAAAATATAAAAAATAAATTACCTGGGTCTGGCAGAGTATGCCTGTAGTTCTAGCTACTTGGGAGGCTGAGGCAGGAGGATCGCTTGAACCCAGGAATTCAATGTTACAGTGAGCTGTGATTGCACCACTGTGCTCCAGCCTGGGAGACAGAGTGAGACCCTGTCTCAAAAAAAAAAGTAGGGGAGGGTGCTTTCATCAGAGGAGTCTGCATGGTGAAAATTCCTTTTGGACTGTCCAAAGGCAGCCATCAGCTAGGAGGGGATACCACTCATAAACTCCAGGGAGCAGATAGGCTCGGGTCACCTGTCCCTCCTGCTGAGGGAGAGCCCAAAGTCTCTGGGCTGAAAGGAGGGGCCACCCCGCCCTCCCACTGGGCCCCTTCCTATGGGGCAAAAGGGGAAGTAGCAGCTCCCCAAGATGCTGGCTGGGGCTTGCCGCAGGGAGGGCCCCGGGACCCACTGTGTGTCATTGTACAAGTTGGTTTCTGTTTCCCTCTCCCTCCCTCGTCAGGAGGGGGTCAGCAGGCCCCCAGGGGAGGAGTGGGCAGCATCTGGGTCTGAGAGGCAGCCCCTGTTCCTGGTGGATTTCCCGGGATGGGATGGCATGCTGCCTTTGCGGGTGTCTGCAGGAAAGCCAGGCCCACATGGGACCCAAGCTGGCCCGGTAGTAAGGTGGGCCCAGCCTCCCATGGTCACCCTGGAGGCCCAAGGGACCCCCACCAGTCAGCAGCAGAGCCAGGCTCCACCTGCAGCAGCTGTCGGTCCTATTGCAGGGGTGGCAGGGCCCCTGTCCCCTCTCACTGGCCAGACTGTCCTGACAGAGCAGTTGCTGTCTAGTTGGCACTGACCAGGGCTCGGAGACCAGCTTTCCTGCCCACTCCCAGGACGTGCCCATGGAGTAGTCACCAGCATCGCGTTTACCATGAACGGGGCTGGGGCTGCGTGCTTTACATTTGTCATTTAACCCTCGGGACACCCTACAAAGTCATTCTACAGTCCCCCACATCACAGATGGGGAACCCGAGGGTCAGTTGCATAACCGTCCTGGCCTCTGCCTGTCTCCTGCCTTATCTGCGGCCACCCCCACCGCGTCCTGGCCACGCCGTGTCTGTCCCTCCTGGTCCCTCCAGCCAGCTCGTTCCTGCCTCAGGGCCTCTGTCCTTGCAGTCTCCTCTGCCTGGAAGCATCTTCCCCCAGGTCTCGCCCTGCCGTCTGACACGGCCACCCGCCGCCCAGCACTCTGTCCCTTTTGCTTTGTCAGCCCTGCGCCGGCTTCTCTCCACCAGGCATTCTGTGAGGCTTGTCGTGCCTGTTTCCACCATGAGAGTGACAGCCACGTGAGGGCGAGGGCGTTGTCAAGCTCATCTCTGCACCTAGAGCAGTGTCTGGCTCATAACGGGTGTGCAGTTAGTATTTGCTGAGGAGAGCTGCGCTTCCTGCAAACCCACAGCCCGCCCTCCCTGCCGCGGAGACCGCTCTCGGGCCACAGCCCCACGCTCCTGTCTTCCCCTGCCTCGGCTTCCCCCACTGACCCTCGGCCTGCCTGAGGGCAAGGACCTACTTTGCTTTTGGTCCCCATGGCCTCCTCCGTCCCCGGGTGGAGTCCACTCGGGTGGTGCCTGGTGCGCACCCGTGGGAGTGGGTGAAGGAACTGGGGGCCCGGCTCTCCCCGATTCGGGCCCAGGCTCTTAGCATCATGCCCCGCCCTGAAATTGTGAGTGTGATCGGAGCTCCTGGGTGAGCCATCGCCCTCCCGCCCGGGATGCGGGGCCTGCTCATCCCAAGACCAGGCGCAGGCGCCCAGAGCGGCCGCAGTCGCGAAACGCTGCAGCTTCGGGGCACGAGGCGCTGTGCCAGTCCCGCCATTTCTCTCCACGTGGTGTTTCCTCCTGAATCTATTTTTTAATCAAGATGAAACTTTGTCCCAGAAGACAAGAGCCCCTGGAGGAAATTTCTCTCTGTAGTCCGGGTTCTTCTCTTAGCAGTGGGTGTGTGAAGGAAGGCTGGGCCTGTTGGGAGTATTTAAAGATACATTTCATTCATTTATTTTTTGTTAGTCCTTAAAGTAATACATGTTTTTCAGAACAAAGCGGTGGAATTCAGAAAAGCGGAAATCTCACCCCCCCAGACAACCATTTAAGCAATTTGGGGTATTTCCTCCAAGTCAGTTCAATGTACATTTTTGCCCTTTCTTAGGGGAGCATAATTCTGAGAATACAATATAGTGACCTGTGCACCCCCACTTAACCTTATCCAGTAATATAAAGTATTCGTACGTATGTAAATAAAGTCTTTAACATTAAAAAACCCTTCAAAACTAATTTTAATGACTACAGAGTATTCCATCATATGGAGGTGTATCACACTTTTCTTAATCTTATAAAAGGTTTTGAAATCACTCCCTGATAGCTAAGCAATTATGGTTATTTTTAATTTGTCACTATTACCATGGCACTTTGATGAGTATCATTATGCATAATTTTTTAAGAATTTAAGACTGTTTCATTAGGGTCGTTTCCTAGATTGGAATTGCTGGATCAAAAGAGTATGGATATTTTAAAGGTTCCTGCTGTTTACTGCCAAATTGCTTTCCTAAAGCCAGCTGCCAGTTTACACTTTCGTTAGCAAATAGGAAAGAGCCCATCTCAGTACTTCCTTGTAGCAGGAGAAATGATATTTTTAACGATCTTTCATTTGTTAGATAGCAAATGGCATCTATTTGTCAATCTGGAATGCACATCCCCGAGTTCACATCTCGGGCTTTTACCCCAGGGCCGTGGGTGGAGGAATGCCCGTCGCACACTATATCTGAGGTTCTGTCTTGCAGCTGACTTTGGTGTGTCTGCCAAGAATCTGAAAACTCTGCAGAAACGAGATTCCTTCATAGGAACGCCTTACTGGTGAGTTGTGTAGCTTCTGGAAATTGAATGGTGGACTGAACACTAAAACTCCCCAGGGTGACCTCTGGGTCATTTGGAGGGAGGAGAGCCAGAAGGCAAGAGGGCTGTAATAGCACCTGCCTGATAGGGTTACTGCGAGGATGAAATGAAACGAGGCACATAGAAGGTGCTCCCTTAATAATAACCGCACTGGAATTCCTAACACATGGCTGGGCTCTTGATTTACCCAGCAAGCATGTGCGGAGTGCCAGGCGCTGGCGGGGCACGGGGCAGTGAGGATGTATTTCCTACCCTCGTGTGAAGTCCCTCTGGACTTCTCTAGTCTGCTGTTTCCTTCTTTTCCAGAACTATCACTTTAAAAACAAAACAAAATGCTGTCACTCAATTTCACACCTAACTACTCTCTATTTTGCTGTGTTTTCACAAGTTTTTCATGTGCATTGCTTGCCCTTGTGGAGTTTAGGCTCCTTCTTGCTTGCTTGTTACTCACCCTTGCTCTCTCTCTCTCTCCGTTTATTCCTCTTCCTCCGTTTCTCTCCCATCCCTTCTCTGTGCTGCCCCGTTCTCTCTCCCAGTGTTGGCCGGCACCGTCCCCTCTGCCCCACCCGCCCTGTCCCCAGGTCTCTGCGTTCTGGATGGCTTCTGCCATCTCGTGGCAGGCACCAGGAACTGCAGCAGGACGCGCGGGCGGCCGCTGTGAAGGCGTTTTTCTGTGCGAAGAACATCCTAAGAAGACGGTGGGATGGAAAGTAGCGCAGATCATAATTCGGGAGCGCTGCCAACCCGCGACGTTGGCTCGTGGTGGCCCTTCACCCCGAATCTCCAAGAAGCACCACGGAGATTCTTAGCCCTCTGTTGTCCCTTGGTTGGTTCAGGATGGCCCCCGAGGTGGTCATGTGTGAGACCATGAAGGACACCCCGTATGACTACAAAGCCGACATCTGGTCCCTGGGCATCACGCTGATAGAGATGGCCCAGATCGAGCCGCCACACCACGAGCTCAACCCCATGCGGGTCCTGCTCAAGATCGCCAAGTCGGACCCTCCCACCCTGCTCACGCCTTCTAAGTGGTAAGGAGCGAGTGGGGCGCTTGCTGCAGGGGCAGGGCCAGGGACAGGGCCAGGCGGGATGGGGGAGGTGCAGTGTTGGGGGAGTCAGGGAGAGGCCGGGCCCTGGGGTCTCCCTGGATCCCTTCTGCCTCTTTCCCCTCTGTGCCGCTGACATGAGCTCCATCAGAGCAAACCAGGTGACCCAAATAAGCTGGGTCCCACTGAGGCAATAAGAGCCCAGACCAAGCCCTGCAGCCACGTGGCACAACCCTGGGTGGGAATTGGGGCTTGGGTTCAAATCCCAGCCCGGCCGTAGTGCACTGTGTGGCCTGGGCAGGTCCCTGCACCTCTCTGGTTTCTATATCCCCGAAAGGGCATCACGTGGGCCCTTCCACCTCCACTGCTCTGGCTCCTAAAAGTGCCCTCTGCCCTCTGAGGGTGTGTTTGGAACAGCAGAGTCTGTGACGTGGGGGATCTGTCCCAGCGCTCGCCCCTCCGCGCTCACTGCTGACACCTGTCCTCCCAGGTCTGTGGAGTTCCGAGACTTCCTGAAGGTAGCTCTGGACAAGAACCCAGAAACCCGGCCCAGTGCCGCGCAGCTGCTGGAGGTGAGTGGATCCCCCGCCCCGCCCCTTCTTTGGAGGCAGAGGGACCCCGAAGGGCAGCGGCCAGGCGAGCTCATCGGTGCCCTCGCAGCTGGATGCCTTCCTCACCCCGCCCAGGTGCTGGCCCGAGCAGCTGTCCGTCATCAGCCAACATTCCCCAGGCGCCTCCCGGATGCCACCTCTGCCGGGAGTGTCTCGGGGAACGAAGCACCCAGACCCCTGTCCTCACGGAGCGGGTGTTCCAGTGGGGGAGACAGGCGGCAAACAAACAAACGTGCAGGTGTCAGGTGGCCAGAGCCACAGAGGACATGCCGCAGCACGAGGGCAGGGCCCGTGCAGGGAGGAGGAGGGAGGACGCTCTGGGTGAGCAGCTGCCAGCAAGGGTGAGGGAGCGAGGCAGATGGCGCTGAGGGCGGAGGTGAAAGGCTGGTTCGGGAGTGCTGGGAGGAGCCAGGAGGCCAGGAGGGGTTGGAGACGAGATCGGAGAGGCACCGAGTGTGTCCACCTCCGGGTCCGACGATTCGCTGAGAGAACACACAGGACGCAGCACATTGCCATGCCCCCCACCGGGACTTATCCCAGCAGGAGGACACAGAACTCGGCACAGGGACGAGGCCCATGGGAGGTGTGGGAGCCGGGCACAAGCTCCCCGGGCCCCCAGCGCAGTCACCAGTTCATTCCCCGTGTTGTCCACCAGGGAAGCTCATTAGAGGCTCGGCCTGGGGTTTTACTGGGGGGTGGTCACGTAGGCACCCCCTGCCTGGCGTGGCCTAAAGTTCCAGACTCCAGAGGAAAACAGGTGCTCAGCCTAAGCCGTATCATTTGTACGAACAGTTCAGGTAGAGTGGCCACTCTTACCTGTCAATGGTGGGAACCCTCTCCAGGTCCCAGAGGCCAGCTGAGGATCTGAGGTCGCAAGCAGGTGTTCCAAAGGCCTGCTGTGCCAGCTCTTTTCTGCATGCAGGGCCAGGTCGTGGAGAGTCCCGCAGGGCCTTGCAAGCTGGAACCAGGAGCTGTGTGCAGCAGGAGAGACAGCATGTGACTTCCATTCATAGGGGTCCCTCTGGCTGCTGTGCGCGGGATCAGGGAGACCCGAAGCACCTCGTTAGCTGGCTGTACGGCCTTGGGGGGGGAAGTGGATGATGGTTTTTGAAGTATTGGAGGTAGCTTGAGCCACCCTTCACCTGGGCCCATGCCTCACGTCAGGGCGTCACAGTGGCAGCCGCCAAGTGAGCGGTGGCGTGTTCACGGCAGTATTCTGAGAGCTGCACACACCACCTGCCCAGCGGCCCCCAAGTCTTCCTATTGCTGTCCCCGTGCCACCACTGCCAGAGAGAGATGAAGCAGGCTGGGTGGCACGGAGGCGCTGCCCCTCCACTGCCCTGTCCGCTCTGGTCCTTGCCCATGCGACGGCCCCTGAGGTGTGGTGGGAGGGAAGGAGGAGACACCACACTGAGCACTGAGTCTTGACATCCACCAGCTCTTCCCGACTGCCCACTGCATGCCAGGCACTGGGTCTGTGGCTGACACATCGGCCACGGCGTATCCCTCTGGGGCGAGCAGCTTAGTGATTATCAGTGTGAGCCAGGTGGGAAAGTCCTGGGTTCGAATCCCGGCTCTGCCACTCACTGGCTGTGAGACCCTAGGCCGGTGGCTTGATCTGTCTGTGCCTCGGTTCTTACTCTGAAATGGCGATTAGTGACAATACCTCCCTTACAGGGTCGTGAGGTTTAAATGAGAGATGCTATAAAGTGTGTGACTTAAGTGTTAAGCACTGGGCTCAAGGAATGTTCGATGCATTGAATTGATTGATTGATTAAAAAATGAAAACGAACCAGAATGCGAAGTGGAATCTATTAGGGGTCAGTATTGTCCCTTTTAAATTTCCGTAATCTATTTGAAAGCAAATATCTGGAGTGCCCAAAGGCCTCGTTTTCTGGGTGTCGTGCCATTTGGTGGGGAGTGGGCTGGGGTGGAGTGAGGCTGCTGTCACCATCAGATGCAACAACTCCAAGCCGCTTGGGGTCAATTGTTTCCTGTAAGCAGGCACCTCCTGCCCCGATACATCCGGCCTTTAGAACATTCCACCGGGAAAAGACCAGCTGTCCCCCATCCCCACATGGCAGCCCTGGAGCCTCAGCCTGAGCCAGGAATTTCCGTTCCATAGTTGGAAAAATGTCCTGCCGGAGGATTCTTAGCACAGGACAGACGCGGTTGCAGAAGAAAGGAGCCCCCTTGAGATAAATAAAACACCTTTCAGAGCACATGCCGCCGTGCGCTCTGCCGGTGAGGGCGGGGAGGAGCAGTATCACACCCTGGGTGGGAGGACACAGGCTTAGCGCGGGGAGGTGGCTTGCCGGAGGTCCCCTGGCTGTGAGTGGCAGAGGTGGGCCCAGATCTCCGCTTCCCATCCCGCCTCCACTGCTGTTCCCGCCCGTCCTCAGGCCCTCGGCGTCCGCCTGCTTCCAGGAATTGCTCCTAGCCTCATCTTCGCCCAGCCCCTCCTCGGGCTGAGTGACACATGCCCGTGTCGGCTTATGATTCATTCGTTTACTCACACAGGGTCACGTAGTGCTTAGTGACGCGGACTCTGAAGTCAGGCACGCCCAGCCTGGAATCTGGGCAGTTCTCACTCGGTGCCTCGGTTTCCCCCTCTGTAAGGCGTGGACAGTGCTGCCGCGCAGAACTGTGTGAGTGAGATTCTCAGTGGAATGCTCTTAGCATCATGGCTGTCACCTGTGAAATGCTCAGTAGATGCTTGTTGAATTTGTCCTTAACCCCAACCGCTCTGCCACAACTGTTCTTGTCAAGGTCACGAGCGATTTCCGTGCCACTTGTGGTCAGCTCGAGCCTTGGTGCTCGTCTCGCGGCCATGAGCAGCGTCAGCCGCAGTCGACGCCTCCTCGTGTGGGCGCTGCTGGCTTTCCTTCCCTCTCGCTGGTCGCTCCTCCTCTGTGTCCTTCACCCGCTCCGCTGCCCCAGCCGGCCAGCGTGAGAGGGCACCGGGGTCCCCCCAGCCCTGCACCCCCTCGCGGTCTCTCCCAGTTTGTGGCACTCAGCTGTGTGCCTGCAGCCCAGACCGCTCTCCTGTCCCCAGACTCGGTGTCCAGCTGTTGGCCGTCCACCTCCCCGGTGTCCAGCGTGCGTCCTGAACTGAACGCGGAGCATTTAGGTCTTGCCCCGAATGCGCTCGGCCAACGGCTTTCCGTCTCAGTCGACGGCGTCGCCACCCTCCTGGCGGCTCAGGCCCCAAACCCTGCAGGCGTCCTCGATTTCTCTCTTCCTCTCACACTCCGTGTCCATTCCTTCGTGAAATCTTCAGAACGTGTCCAGAATCCGTCCCCTTCCCACCCCTCCATTGCAGCCACCGCCTGGGCCACCATCGTCTCTCACTCAGATTGTCACCGACTCCCTGGTCCCCCCGCCCTCTTCCAGTCGGTTCTCAGCACAGCAGCCAGGGCGAACCTTTCAACGGGAGCCAGCTCCTGTCCCTCCCCTGCCCAGGGCTCCCTGACAGCCCTCGTCTCACTCCAGAGTGGCAGTGACCCACAGGGCCCTGTGTGATCTGCTCACCCCTCCTTACCCCTCTGATCTCCTCTCCCCATCGCCCTCACTGTGTCCCGGCCACCCGGCCTCCATGCTGTTCTTCAGACACATTCCTGCCACAGGGCCTTTACACTGGCTGTCACGGTGCCTGGAATACCCTTCCCCCAGGCCTGTGTAGTTGCCTCTCGCTCTTCTTCAAGTCGATGCTCACATGCCAGCTTCTCGGCGAGGCCTCCCCCGACCACCACGTCAAACTGCAAACCTGCTACACCCCACATCCCCAATTCCGCCTTCCCTGCCCTGCTCTCCATTTTCCGTGACACACAGCACTCAGCGTGTATAGTTGCATGATGTATCTTATGCATTACAATACATAACATGTGTATCATGTAGCATATATTATGTGATAAATGTTATGTATTACATGTTGAGCTCTCTGACCAGCGTGTTAACTCCTTAAGGACAGTAGACTTTGTTTTGTTCACTGAAAGTCCTGCTATGACCCAGGCATTGTGCCTACCTAGTACATAAAGAGCCCTCGATAAGTATTTGCTGAATAAATTTACTTATTTTTATCTGTTAAATAACACTTTCGCCATGCCAGGTATACTATTCTAAATGCTTAGCAAATGATAACTAATTTAGTCCTCATGACAACCCTATGAGGCAGATACCTTTCAGATCTCCATTGAACAGATGACAAAACTGAGGCACAGAGAGGTCAGGTTGCCTGCACAAGGTCACACAGCTTGCAAGTGACAGAGCTGGGACTCTGGTCCCGGTCGTTTGGTTCCAAAATCTGTGCTCTTGACCACTCTGGTAAGCTGTTTCTCTGAATGGATGAAGGAGAGAAAGAAGGAATGAAAGAGAAAGAGAGGAAGAGAAGAAGGTTGGAAGGGAGGGAGGGAGAATTGAAGGAGAGATGCTGACACCTGAAAAGTTGAGAGCATTATTAGGCATTTTCTAAAGCCGGTCTTGGAGTGTAGAATCCCTCTGGCTGAGGGTTTCTAAGCACATAGAGGAAAAATAGGCTCAAGTTCTTGGAAAGGATGTCTGTTTAGAAGGCAAGAAAGGGCCCGGCCAGAGGGTGGGAGCCAGTTGGCGAGCTGCGTGATGCTACCCTTCTTGGCACCTCGGGGCTGTCAGCAGAGATGGCACTGAGCAGCCGTTCCGGAAGGATTGGGTGGGTGAGTTCTCTCTGTCCGGCCATCCCCTGGGGAGACGTGTGCCCCGACCAGCCCACCCCGTGCAGGCACCCAGCTTGTTTGGCCAGCGTTCGGCCCTCTGGGAAGGTTCCACACCTTCCCTTGCAGCATAGCCACGGCTTCGTCTCTCGATGGGCCCTGGCAGTTCGGGGGTTGGAGAAAAGTCTTCTCTAAACACATCCTTGGAAGCAGCGGGGCCGATGCAGTGGCAGAGGAGGGCTGTGCTTTGTCCCAGAACAGATTACAGAACTGTGTTTGCGCCTAATCAGCAACGGGAGAGGCTCCCCCGTCTGCTGCCCTGCTCACTCACCCCTCCGCCCAAGGCTCTCCTCCCCACAGCTTCCTCCTCCACCTCCTCAGGACCCTGGGGTGCTCCGGGGAGGCAGCGGAGCAGATGGTTCTGCTTCAAGAAAGCCAGGCTCCTGGCGGTGCTGAAAAGCCACTAATTCGGTCAATATGTGGAGTGCCCTGATGAAAACCTGGTATTTCCAGAAGCCCGTGCCTGCATTATTATTTCTGCCACGTCGGCTTCAGTCGCTGCAATGAAGCATCCCAGGGCATTTTGCTCAAGTTCACACGTGTTAAGTTGTGCAATGTGGAGCTCGGGGACCTTTGGGATCTTGGTTCTTACCCTTGGTTCCAAAAAACCGTGCTCTGTGGGCATGCAGGAAGGAATAGGCATGGCTGGCGTGCAAAAGGGGCTCCTCAGATGGCGCTGCTGCTCCTGCCGCCAGTGGTGGTGATGGCGATGGTGACGATGTGATGATGATGGTGATTATGGTGGTGGTGATGGTGGTAATGATGAGGGTGGTGGTGACGATGGTGATCATGCAGTGGTGGTGGTGATGATGATGATGGTAATGATAGTGATGGTGATGATGGTGATGGTGATGATGGTGATGGTGACGATGGTGGTAGTGATGATGGTCATAGCTGCTGTATTTCGAACGCTCACTGTAATGATTAGAACAGCCGAACCATTTATCATAGCATACAGACGAGCAAACCAAGGCTCAGAGAGGTTAAGTAACTTGGCTGAGTTGGCAGTGGAGCTGGATTTTAACCCCGGGTGGCTGGGTTTTACAGTCTGCAGCCAACACTCTTAACTCCTACACTACCTGCCTCCCACGATTAGTACACCCTTATTAAGGCCTCACTCAAGAGTTCTTGAAACCACAGAGCAGCCAGAATGACATCTTTACAGGGTAGCGGTTATAATCGCGGCCGCACTGTAGCCCTCAGGTGGCTTCTGAGAATAAAGTCTCAGCTGCTCACCTGCATGCAGTGGCCCATCCTTCCACTCTTAGCTCTTTTCCTCCCCATCCTGTGTCCCACCACCCTGCCCTGCCGTTCGCCCAGCACACCGAGCTCAGTGCCGTTTCAGGGCCTTCATTCTTGCTGTTCCACCTGCCGGGAATGTCTGTGCCTGGACCTCTCCCTGGCTGGCCCATCCACGTCCTCAGACTGTGACCTTCTCAGGGAGGCCCCTCTGACCGCAGACTGTACTCCCTGCGCCGCTCAGCTGTCCTGTTAACAGCATTTGAGATTATCCTGCTGTCTCCTGCTCAGCTATGAGCCCACGGCAGAGACCTGGCCTCGTCTCTGCAGCCGCGTTTCAACACCTGGCATGTCGCTGGCCTCAGTATGCGGCTGTGGAATGAATCAGTGAGAGAATAGGAAAGTGGGAAAGAAAGAAAAAAATTAAATTCTTCACATCTTCGTTGGTTTGGACTAACTAGAGAAAATCCGACGGGACGTCCTCAGGACCCTGGGGAGGGTTTAGGAAAATCTGAACGATAGGGCTGTCTGAGAGAAGTGAGAGTTATGGCTTTCAGGTGCACAAAGTAAGGTAAACACATCGCAGAGCGTGGCCTGGTGGACGTCCACAAATGCACTGTTCTAAATGAGCAAAGAGATAAGAATGATTAGTGGGGAACACGTCAGTTCTCAATGTGTTTCCAAGGTGCTAGAAATTTATTCTTTAATCATGTAAGTACTTCAGCAATCTCGGTTGACATTTTTCCTCTGCAGATAAATATTCTGATAAAAAAAAAGCTGAATTTCATCAGAGCTTTCCTGTAAATTTCAAATGAGCAAATTCCAACTTAATGATGCTCCCGACCCCCACCCAACATTCCTTTCCCAGAGGCCCTGGGTGAGTGTGGCCGACAGGAATCCCACATCCCTGACCACACCCTGTGCTGGGGACGAGATGCCTGAGCACTGGCTTTACCCAGGACACACGTGCTGATTTAACATCGATAAGACCTTCTGCTCTGGTGTTTTGCAAGGTCTATAAAAAACGCATTTACTTTTAAAGATGGCGATATTTCTGTAAAGGCCTGGAATAGAACATGTAACACCCTGCCTCCAAATTTTGAATTTCCTTTCTTAAAACCAAACATATGTCCACCCGAAGACATATACAAGAATGTCCATAGCAGCCTCATTCATAGTTGCCAAAAATAGGAACCAACCCAGATGTTCAACGGCAGCAAAACGAGTAAACAAGCTGTGCCATATTCGCACAGTGAAACCCTGCACAGGAATAAAAAGGAACAATTTACAGAAACACACGACAACACAGGTGACTCTTGCAGGCATGACGCTGAGTAAAGGAAGCCAACGCAGAAGGCTGCACACTGTCTAATCCTGTTCTGTGACCTTGAGGAACAGGCAGAACTGGGCCCTGGAGATAGGTAGCCCTGGGGAGTGGGGGTGTCTGCCAGGGCACACGGGGCTTTGCAGGGTGACCGGAATGTTCTGTATCTCGAGCTGGGTGGTAGTACACTGGGGTGTGTGTGTGTGTGTATGTATTTGCAGATGTGCAAAAAGTCATTGAGCTTAACAATTTGTGAACTTTATTGTATGAAAGTTATTCCTCAAGAAAATGTATACGTAGTATATTTTGCAAAACCACCTTTAAAATCTTTTAAAAAGGAAAATAAATAACATCTTCCCCCCTCAAAGAGCACTCAGGTTCCTGCTCTGGGCTAAGCCTTTCCTTGTGCCTCACCTCTTTTAATCGCCACGACCTCCCTGTGGGTTCGGCATCACTGTCTCCAGAGGTGAGGAGCCTGCAGCTCAGAGAGGTGAAGTGACATGCTCAGGGTCACACAGCTGGCGAGTGGCAGAGCTGGCACTTGCCCTCTTTCCGCCACGCACAGGACTTTCCGAGCTGCCTCTGGTCTCCCTTACCAAGATCGTGTTCACGTTTCGCTCAGGGCAGAGGGTGACGTCCTCTGCCCGGGGTCAGGTCCGCCACCCGAAGTGGCTCTAACGCAGGTGCGTCTTGCCCCGTAGCATCCCTTCGTCAGCAGCATCACCAGTAACAAGGCTCTGCGGGAGTTGGTGGCGGAGGCCAAGGCCGAGGTGATGGAGGAGATCGAAGACGGCCGGGACGAGGGGGAAGAGGAGGACACCGTGGATGCCGCCGCGGTAAGGCCAGGCAGCGCCGGACTGGGGAGGGACGGGGCCCAGCAGGCCGAGGCTGGTGCGGGAGGGGCGGGAGTCCGCTGCTTCTGCCCCGCTCGGAGCTCGCAGACGCCCACACTGCGGCTGAAGAAGACCCCGTGGGCCAGCAGGAGGCAGCCGGTGTGTTGGCTGGATCCTGTGAGCTTTTAAGAGAGACCAAGAATCTAATCTAGATTTTCACATGCAATCTTCCAATTTTTAAAAGCCATTAACCGATTCGTTGCTTCTTAGCCTTTTTTCCTGTTGCGGCTCACGTACAAAATGACAGTGTTTTCGGCTCCCTTTCAGATAAAGGCTGCATATGGTCAGGGGCAACAGGCCCGGGCTCGAGCCACCCCGGACCCCACTTGGCTGCCCTAAGTGCCAAGGAGACCCATGTCTTGGCACATTTGGAACCCGTTGGCAGCTTGAGCCCTTGCTGGATTTAAATTGGAATTAAAGCTAATTTAAATTTGTCAAAACCATTTGAGCCAAGGAAAACAAATCTGTGGGCTGGAGTCTGTCCTGCGCTGCTGCTGTATGACCCCTGATCTAACTGGGGAGGGCCCCTTCTTGGGGGAGATGGGCGGTCAGATGGATCCGCGTGCCTAATGAAGCAGGGCCGGACCTGCCCATCAGGGGACGGGGCTGGCCCACATCCCTGTGCTGTGGACGACACAGCAGCGTTCTCAAGTTTAATTCAGTCCTGGGAGGAGCCTGAGGCTGGTGCGAACCCTCAGCGGGATGAAGAAGAAAAGCCCCAAGGGGTGCAGAGCAATGGAATGAGCAGTGACCCCAGCCATTCATGGAGCCCCTGTGGAGTGCTGGGTGCTCTGCAGCTCTGACAGAGGAACCTAGGCTCCATTTTACAGGTGGGAAAACTGAGGTCTGTGTGGTGAAGTGGCTGGCTGAGCTGATAGGTGGCAAGCCCTGGTATGGGCAGGGCAGGGAGTCGGAGAACCTCGGTGGGGCCTGGCTGCGGGAGGAAGCAGAAAGCACTCACGCCTGGCCTCATTCTCCATAGGCAGGAGGCCGGTGTTCGTCCTGAGAGCAGTGGGAGCCATGGAGGGTTTCAGGCAGGGGCCAGGTGTTGTAATGGAGGTGACAGAGTCAGGTCTGAATGTTTGAGCCATGACTCTGGGTGTTGACTAGAAGGTAGATTGGAGTTGCTCCCGCTAGCTGCCACATTGAAAGTCAAAAACCAGTGGCTGGCAGGACCCAAAAGAATGCTCGTAGTGTCATTCCATTAATGTCAAGTTTATAAACAGGCAACACTCACCTATAGCACTTAGGGATCACAGGACAGTGGCTGTGTCAAGGGGAGGGAAAGGATTGCCACGAGGAAGGACAAGGTGGGGGCCCTCGGGCATGGCAGTGTCCTCCCCTGTCCTGGAAGGTGGCCGCAGGGGCACTCACTGTATTCATCAAGCTGGCATTTAGGTTTTGTCCACAGAAACTGGTGTTCTAGGTCACCATAGCAATGTTCCCAGTACTTTCCAGCCCACAAAAACTCCAAAAAACGGAAGCAAAACTCAGAACGGTGGCTGTAAGACTGAATCCAGCCCCTAGAAAGGCTTAGTTTGGCCTTTATATTGTTTTTTAGAGTTAATTGCTGTCTGAAGTCAAGAGATGTCCTGTAAAAATCCAGATTTCCTCTGGGAGGTCGAGGTGGGTGGATTGTTTGAGCTCAGGAGTTCAAAACCAGCCTGAGTAAGAGCGAGACCCTGTCTCTACTAAAAATAGAACAAAATTAATCATACAACTAAAAATATATAGAAAAAATTAGCCGGGCATGGTGGCGCATGCCTGTAATCCGAGCTACTCGGGAGGCTGAGGCAGGAGGATCGCTTGAGCCCAGGAGTTGGAGGTTGCTGTGAGCTAGGCTGACGCCACGGCACTCTAGCCTGGGCAACAGAGTGAGAC
>CAUYSK010005210.1:0-20299 GCA_963575035.1 Avahi laniger | reverse complement strand
TATATATTTGTAGTTTGCTCAACACAGTTTCTTCTTTTTTAAATTTTTTATTTCAGAGTGTTATGGGGGTACAAACTCCTTCTTTACATAAATTGCCTTTGCACCGCCTTGCAAGCATGCCCATCCCCCCAGACGGCACGTACCCACCCCCTCCTCCCCCTCCCACCTGCCCGACACCCTGTGAATGTTACTTCCGTATGTGCACATTAGTGTTGCTTTATTGGTACCAATTTGATGGTGAGTACATGTGGTGCTTGTTTTTCCATGATTGTGATATTTCACTTAGAAGAATGGGCTCCAGCTCCATCCAGGATAATACAATAGGTAGTTCACCATTTTTTATGGCTGAGTAGAACTCCATGGTATACATATACCACATTTTATTAACTCACTCATTGATTGATGGGCACTTGGGTTGTTTCCACATCTTTGCAATTATGTACTGTACTACTATAAACATTCTAGTGCAGATGTGCTTATTATAGAATGTCTTTTTCTCCTTTGCGTAGATACCCAGTAGTGGGATTGGTGGATCAAATGGTAGTTCTACATTCATTTCTATAAGGTATCTCCATATTACTTTCCACAGAGATTGTCCTAGTTTGCAATCACAGCAACAGTGTATCAATGTTTCTGTCTCTCCACATCCAAGCCAACATTTATTGTTTTGGGATTTTTTGATAAAAGCTATTCTCATTGGAGTTAAATGATATCTCATTGTGGTTTTGTTTGCATTTCCCTGATGATAAGAGATGGTAAATATTTTTTTATATGTTTCTTGTCCGTAAGTCTATCTTCCTTTGAAAAGTTTCCATTCATGTCCTTTGCTCACTTTTTAATGGAGTTGTTTGATTTTTTATTGATGATTTTGCTGAGTTCTATACAGATTTTAGTTATCAGCCCTTTATCAGATGTTAATGGCTGGAACCACCCACTGAAGACACATGATCTCACTGAATGGTTAAAAAAAATACAAGCCTAGTATCTTCTGTCTTCAGGAAATACATCTAACTCCACAAGTATTCCATCAAACTCAAGGTGAAGGGTTATAAAACAATATTCCATGCACATGGAAACCAAAAGAATGCTGGAGTAGCAGTTCTCATATCAGATAACTCAATCTTCAAATCAAAATAATGAAACAAAAGTAATGATCATTATATAATGGTAAAGGGCACAATTGATCATGGAGATAACAATTCTAAATATTTATGTACCTAACACAGGTGTGCCCAGATTCATAAAGCAAATACTACTTGATCTAAAAACAAAATGATAAACAGCAGCACTGTAATAGCCGGGGACTTCAAAACGCCTCTGACAGAACATGATAGATCCTTCAAACAGAAAATAAACAAAGAAACAGTGTACTCAAACAGAACTCTAGATCAAATGGGACTAACAGACATTTATTTACAGAACATCCAACTCAAAAACCACTGAATATGCATTCATCTTATCAGCTCATGGGACATTCTCTAAGACTGAACACATCCTAGGCCCCAAAACATGTCTCAAAAAATTAAAAAAAAAACACAGAAATTATACCATAGAGTTAGGTTTTTATTTTCACTCTCACCACCTGCATGGATTCTTAGGGGTCATGTATTTCTTTCTTTTGTTTTCTTTCTTTCTTTCATTTCCTGAGAATTCTTGAGTGTTTATTATCCCTCCCTCCCTTTAAAAACAGTGACTGTCACATTTTACTTGGAAGTTCATTTTGCTTATGATAAGAGAGAGATTCTTTGCTTGAACCATGTGAGTTTCCCACCAGAAAAACTCAAATATCGGTGATGCTGAACCCGATCTTTGAGCATTTCCAATGGAGGGATATTGAGCTGCAGCAGGCCCTTTGAACTCTAGGCAGCACTGGGGTATGTACCACATGTTCTAGAACTTTCTCTCTTTTATCTTGCTCTTTTTCTGTCTTTCTCATGTGTGTGCTCTCTTCCATTCTCTTTATGTAAACTTTTTGAAAAAGTGAATCTATTTGTGTATGACTGATTTTGCCTAGTGGGTAAAATTTATGTGCCTGGGACCTGGGTGACAAGGAGCCAGGAAAAGCCCAATCTAGTAATTTCATAAAACTAAAAGAAGAATGGTGAAATACAAGATCACTTAAAACAAAGGCATGCCACGGGAAGTTAACAAAGACAATAAAGAGGAAGCTCAAAACAGAATTTTGTTGCCTTGTTGCTGTTGGTGGTATGGGGTGTTTATTTTGTTCTGTTTATAAGCTAAAAAATGTCAATTACTTCACTTTCATTTTTTTTTTAACCAAGAGAATGATTGAGGACATGTAGAACAAGAGTAAGAATGACATCGAACCCAAATTCACTACAGCCAATAAGAGACAGTTTCAGTGATTCATAAGATGTCATATAAAAAATCAGAAGTCCCAAACAAAACATGTGGAGACATCTGAGATTTTCTGAAACATCATGGGCCACTAGAGAGGATCCGGGCATCTGAATATGCATCCATTAAGTCATAAAGATTATAAAGGAATAAAATGTAAAGTTTAGAAATTAGCTAGGAATAAGTTTGACATTGAGATGCAGCAGCACTCTGGAGCCGGAATGCTGGTGTTGGAATGCAAACTCTGCCCGTTCCTACCTGCATAAATGAGGGTGCTCTGAACTGTGACTCTTTAATTGCACAAAAATTTTCCCAAACACTGTGTTAAGAAGATTGAGTGAACATTAGCTTGGCTGCCCCCTGCACTAGGCCGTGTCCCTAAAAGTGACCTCAGTCCACATACTGAGTCTTTGCTCAATCAAATACAGTGCTGCCAACTGCAAAATATACTTTCTCCAACCTATTAGCCAAATTCTTTTCAGTGATTATGTACTTGCTCCCTCTGCTGTAATTTTCCATGTCCCCCAGCCTCTTTCTGGTTCCTTATAACCCACACTCCCATTTTGGTTTGCCCTTTTCCACTCTCCCATGTCCCCTTTCTGTTCCCTCTCTGTTACTCCTTTTAAACCTCAGTTACCTTTGTCTCAGGTGGAGTTGAGCTCAGTTTACACCGGAGTCTCTCTCCCTTACTGCAATAGACTAAATACGATCTATCTCACTCTTTTAACAAGTGGCCGGTGCTGTTTCTCTTTGACAGTTTTCTTTTATGCCTGAGTTTCCTGCCTGTAAAACAGTGATACTTACAATACTTTCCTCCCAGGGTTGTCATAAAAAATTGAATAAATATTTGTAATGTGCCATAAAACTGTTTGTTACAATAAATTTATTTTTTTCCAGGAAATTTGTAGACACTATCAATATAGATTTTTTTTTTTATTTCAGGGTATTATGAGGGTACAAACATTATGGTTACACTTTATATCTTTGCCTCACCCAAGGGAGGGTTAAAGGCATGCCCTTCCCTGCTACAATGGTCCCCATGTCCTTTAGTTGTAGATTTTCCCCCCCATCCCCCTAATCCCTGGAGAGTATTACTGCCACGTGATCACCCTAGTGTTGATCAGTTAGTACCAATTTGATGGCAAGTACAAGTGGAGCCCATTCTTCCGATCTTGTGGTGCCTCACTTTAGATAATGGGTTTAAGTTTAATCCAGGAAAGTATAAGAGGTTCTAGATCACTGTCGTTTCTCATGATTGAATAATATTCCATTGTATACATATACCAAATTTTAATAATCCACTCATGGCTTGATGGGCACTTGGGTTGTTTCCACATCCTTGCAATAGTGAATTGTAATGCCATAAAAATTCGGGTGCAGATGTCTTTATCATAGAGTGTTTTTGCTCTTTATAGAATTTAAACTTTGATATGAGTTGTCCGTAAAGGTTTCACATTGGCTTATAGTGATCCCCTGGCCCCCCTCTACTATTCCATTGTCACGACTCAATGTCAAGTGTATCGACCCTCCTCTCAACTACTCACTCTAGCTTCTACCTGTAATGCTCATCTCTGCCCCTCTCTGACATGGCAGGTTCATGTGCAATCTTTATAGTTTTACTCAGTGTAACTTTCTCTATAAAATCACATATACCCTTTCTCTGGGGTGTTAATCATTCAATCATACCTCTGTCATTATATTCAGCACAGTGTGTGTGTATCTTTTCCCTTTAGTATTCTTGTATTTCAGGGGCATTGAAAATTTTCCTGTCCAATTTATAAAGTGTGTTTATATACATTATCTCATTTTCTTCTTCCACCAATTCTATGAAATATATTTGTATTTTATTTCTAATTTAATTATAAAGAAGCAAAGTTTTGAATAGTAAATAAGTGAATAAGTTCACCTAGCTTGCAAGTAGTGAGACCAGGACTTACTCCAATTATTCTATCTGGTAGAAATCTGGCTTCATTACTTTTTGGATGAGTGGTCTTGGGCCAATTATTTAATTATTGGGAGCCTATGCAAGATGAGATCATGATATGCACTTCAGAAGGCAGTTGTGACACCCCTATACCGAAGTATATGTAATATGTCTTGAAGAGTGTTTATCTCATAGAAAACATTTAATAAATGCTTTCACTCTACTTTTCATGAACAAAACTGAATGATGTTTTTAAATCACTAAAAAAATAGACATTCAGAAACAACAAAAAGTTCAAGCTAGACACAACAAAGAGAGCTTGCTAAAACATTCATTTGAAAATGTCCAGTGTGGTTCACTCTGGTATGGCACATAGATTGGACATGCCTTCCTTTACCAGAGTGTGGGATTTCATTATGAACTACTGAGTCCCTACACAATCAAAAGATTCTTGAGTTTTCTCTTTTGCTCTTTTGGTGATAGGAAAAGTCCATGCCTGATGAGACTGGCTAAATATGTATTAAACAATAAAGAATTTTGGTAATTAATTCAACAATGAAAATAAATTAAAAAAAAATTAAGGAGGGAGGACTGTAATTCAGTCCAACTTATGATAATTAGCAATAATAGTAATTTCACTAATTTATTTTAATGGTAAAATATATTGGACTTTGTGCTAAAGATTTTATATTCACAAATATATTTTATCATAACAAAAATATACATAGGCAGTATATAATGTTAATATTATACCATTTTCCTGCAAGAAAGATTGTGTAACTTTCCCAATGCCCGGAAGCCAGCAAGTGACAGAATAAAAATGTGGACCCAAATCTGTAACTCTAATGAGCACATTTTCAAAACTTTCTATAGAAAAAAACATTGCAATAGCTATGTAGTACCTATGAAATTATAGAAGAGACAGAAGGAGATCAAAGAACTAAAAGAAAAAATCACCAATGAATCAGAGAATGGATACATGTGCAAAGTTCTTACTTTAATCTAGGATCCTCCCATAAATTTGACAAAATAAATAAAATGTAAAAAATTCCAGTTTATACTTCTGTAAACTCAGATACATCCAAGCTAGCCCCAGCCTAGCTAGTGTACCATGATGCAAAACCATAGCAAAGTAGTCAACTCTAAAATCAATTTCTGAGGTTCTGGAATCTCCATGCTCACAGAGGAAAACGAGACACCACTTGATAATTCATGAAGTTTGCAAAAAAGCTATTTTCTTCTGCTTTTCAACACCAATTTTCTGTATTTCCAAACCTAATACGTTTCTCTGCAATTTCTGTTCAAAAATATTTCAAATAATATGAAAACTTAAATAAAGGTATTTTGGCCCTTATAGTACAGTGATGATGGCTGTTCATGCATAATAGAAAATAAATTTTCATAGTATGGACCCTATTTTCAAAGATACACTGACGAGCACAGTATTTTTGCATCCAATAAATATACATTATTAAAAGGAAGATTAGAAAAGTTTTAAAGGGAACTACATTTTTATTTGTTAAAGAGGCAAAGGGGTGCAGTAATTACAAGAATAACCTTTATAGTTACACAGATCCTAGACTTCTCTAAATACTCTCCAAATGAATTTGAGCATATCACTTTGTCTTTATCTCAGTAGCATCTTCCTCTGGATATTTGAGGGGCTAATGGACAGACAGAGCACAAGACCTTTATAACAACTAAAGTATATCACACAATTACTATCTTTAATGCTCGCTACATGATAGATAGTTTATTATAAAATCGCCATATGCATAAATTAGAAAATAAAATATTTAAATCATAAGCACTAATTGATAACTGTTAACAGTTCAGCTTATAATACATGTCACAGTCTTTCCTAAAGAAGTGGATAACATATTTGAAATACTGAAACTTACGTACTTAAACTTTTATTTTTAATTTTAAAATTCATATAAGCAATAAAGGTCAATTCATCATATGTGCATACTACTGCTTTTGTTGTGGCACATCAGAGGTATGTTAAGGAAGAAGTGAAATGTAATAGGTTTCCAAACTTCTCTAATAAAGAAGGAAACTCATTTTCTATTAAAATGTCCTAATATGTTCGCTGTCCAAGAAATTCTGGAGAATTGAGCCAGCTCTACAGATTAAATGAAAAACCAGAATTCTGTGTCCCAGCAGGGGACATGCCCTTGGTTGCAGTAGACTGTGATTGAGTGTCCAAAGAGAGAGAAAGAGAGAGAATTTATAAATTGAAATAGGTTCTCTTGGCACATGGCTTTTCAAATATGTGTTGGTGAAAAGAGGATATGCTGGTTGGGTACCAAGACACCCTATGAGATGACAGTTCCCCTGGTGAAATCCACCATCTGCTGGACTGCAGCCCTACAGGCTCTGGAACTCAGACTTGTTACCACTGTTTGATGGGATTTTTAGTTGCCAGTCCATGCTAACAAAGCTCATGAGACAAATGTTTAAGGCAAGAGTATCAACCAAATAATTCATAATAAACAGAAACAGAACTGCAAAACATGCTGGCATATTGCATAGAAGAGATCAAAACATTCTCTCTTTGGCGAGAGATTACATTTATGGGAAGACAAATGATATTTGGTGCTTTCAATATCCATTTGCTCCACTTCTTTACATATTCAACCCTAGGTCCCAGGTGGGCACATGATCATCCACGCAACAACTTTGGTGTAGCTCTTCCATATACTAAATGTACACATATTGTGCGGTTGGTTATGTATTAAAATTCTTACCAATGCTTCTATGAATGTATCTGAGGAATAACTTCTGAGAAAGGAGTTATACAATAAAATTGTAGCTGAGCTGAATATGAGTTAGGAGAAGCCAGAACATCCATTTTACTGTCAAGGATTTAAGTCATACACTAAGACTGGTAGAGAAACAAATTTGAAAAATTCTGTAATCCTAATACACAGAACATCAGTATTAACCCTACACTATTTTTGTTTGGGCTGCTTTGAAGGAGAGAGGAATAAGCATCTCTCCTTTAAGATACTGATATTTTGGCCTGTGTTACAAATAGTCAAATTAGTTTCCTAACCAATAATCACGTTGACACCTTTCCAAGTTGTTGAGGCAATGACCTCCTATCCAATCCTCATATTTGTACCAATGGTAAGTGTAATGGAAGTTGAGAGTTCTCACTCAACGAGTTTCAGAGGAATCAGGGATACATGTATAGAAAGATTTGGCAAGAGAAGCCATGCTGAACAAAGACCACAGAGGAAATGAGCTGGAAGATAGAGAAAAGAATATGAAGCCTATTACGCCCAAAACAGTGAGGTTAATATAGAAGATAAAGTCAGAGAAATGAGGGAGGAGCATGCAAACTATTGGATAGATGATTTCATTTACTAAGGTGTTCAGTTTTTCCATAATTCTGACACACTTCCAGGAAGCATGTGCAATGAAGAAACTAAAAAGTGCATTACTGCTTCTCTAGATTCTTATGACCTGTTTCACCTATCTGCTGCTTTGTTTTATTATTTTGATGCTTCTAAGAAATAAATCAAGCAAGACATCTAAAAACACAAAGGAAAATGACAGATGCAGAGAGTATAACTGTTCAGTTCCTTTAAACTCCTAAGGGGAGAACTGTTATGTAAATCCCACCAAATAAAGCATGTACGTGTGAGCTTCATGCTGAAAGTTTGGACATGAGTCATCATTTCAGATAGCTTCATCCTGTTGATTGTCTAAAATAAAATTCTGTTTCCCCATTGATGATTAATCATATTCAAATATAGGAGAGCTTAAAGCAATGGATAAAAATAGGAAGAGGAAATGAAGAATACAAGGGTTGTAGATAAAAATGCAATTTTTGGAGAAGTATTGAGTACTTTCTTCTGTTGGATTTTTTAAAGCAGTTCTCTAAAGCGAAACCATCTGAATTAAAAGGATTTAAGTTTTTCTCTGTCTCTGCTTTTCCCAAGGCAGTACCTTGTACTGTGGTTGGCTTATGTCCACCCAAGTCTCTACTTAATCTTCTTGTGACAGACAAAGAATGGCAAGCTCAGGAATGGGTTTGTTTCTCCATTTTTCTTTTTCTAACTCATTGCTTCAGGATTACTTCAAAAGATCAGCTTCCAATGGAAATACTGCCTCTGTTTTATGAATGTAAGATTTTTAAGTATTTGATGGCCTATTCAAAAGCGCCTAATGAAGACCAAACATTTGTTGGACTATATGCTAGACTTAAACAATTTACTTTAATCAGATAACATCACCCAGTCTCATTTAATCCTTGTGAGATATTATTTATGTTGTAAGTAATTTCCACAGAATCTCACAGCTGAAATATAGTAATGCTGGACTACATCCCCCAACCTATGTTCCCCAACTCTGATAAATCTGTAGTTTAGGGCCACATACTTCTACTTTTCTCCAACTTCAAGTGGGTCACTGGAGAAAAGATTCTATAGTCACCTATAGATGAAAGATATTTATATATGATTCTTCACTTCCCACCTCCAGAAACATATACATTCTCCCATTAGAGGTTACAGGCTGACAGCTGTGAGAGATATTGGCAGTCATTGCAGGGTATTGAGGCTGAATATTTTCTAACCTTTATTTAAACAGGATCATTCTGGCTATTGACTTGAGGACAGACTTGAGGGAGACAAACATAGAAACAAGAGGATATATTAAGAGTCTACTTCAATGTCGTATATACAACAATAGAAGCAGTGAGAAATAATAAAAATAAGGATATATTTTGAAAATAAATAGGAGTTCCTAGGGAATTTTATTTTTTGTATGAAAGAACAAGAAAAATAAAGAAAGATTTAAGCCTTAGGCTGCCATGAACTGAGATGATGAAGGTGCCAGGAGAAGCAGGTTGGTGGATACATGGGGGTCAGTGTGAAGCAGGGATTCAGTTTTGAACACGTTAGGGTTGAGATATGGTTTTCATATGCAAATGGACCTGAAGAATAGGGAGGTAGATATAGTCTGAAGTTCAAGAAGTTATGCAGGATAGACACATAAATTGGAAGTCCATATATAAAATAGTATTTAAAGCCATAAGGCCAACCGAGATCATTAAGGGTATGCATACAGTTAAAAATGAGAAGAGAATAAATGACTAAAATTTTAGGCAAACCAATATTAAGACGCTGTGGAGAACAGAAAGAAGCAGCAAAGGAGACAGCTACAGAATATACTATATAGGAAATTAAATTAAATCCAATAATGTTTCACTTAAGGGACTTCATGTAGACTGAATTCACTTTTAACAAACATATACTCTAAGTAAACTTTATTTTATCAGTGAGATAAAACCTCTATGTTCAACTATTTATTATTTCAGGAAACAATAATTGAATACCTACTCAATGCCAGGTATTGTCCTACATGTTGAAAAAATAAAGACAAATTAAAAAAAAATATCCTTACCCTCAGAAAATTCAATTTAGAGGAAAAGTATTGCAAACATAGGAGAAATCGCAATTAAAATCATCAGAGTTTTATAATTATCAACCATTTAAATAAAACTCTGTCCTCTAGGACTCCCACCTAAAGCATTCCTCCAACTTTTGTCAAATTCAAAGAGAGGATACATATTTGTAATTGTAAAAAGAGGCCTTATAATCAAATCTTAGAGCTCATTTCCCTCTCATCCCTCTCATTTAAAAGACCTCTCTGGGAGTTCTAATGGTCCAGCAACTTTTTTATTTCACATGAGGCATTTGGCTTACAAGAGACATGTAGGTAATGTGACAGAGTCCAAGAGGACACCTCAACTGCTTTCTCTTCTGAAACCAAATGACCTTAATCTCTACTCTACCCACACAGGCAGATAGAAACCAGCAAAATAATTTTATTTAATAAATGATACTTAAAAAAATTTCATAATATGAAATATGAAGATTACTTTTCAAGTTCTGGACAATGCTGGTGAATTGGTAAACAAATATCATGAATAACTTCTTACTTTTGAAAGTATTGAGCAGCATGTAGGAATCTTCTAAATGGGAAGGCTTATTCTGAAAGGTCCAAAAACGCTCCTTACTTTGGATACCTAAGTCTGAAGAGCATCAGAGACTGAAAAATACCTCTGATCATATTGTACAACTTAGAGAGACAGTGGACAAGCCTAAATGAGATATCAGACAGAACTGTCCTCTGCTCAGGAGCAAGCTGTGTCCATAAACGACAGACGCTGAGTGGAAAAGTTATAGGAGGCTACTGATCTCACAAATGTGAGGAGACAAACAAAAAGTCATCATACATAATCACACTATACCTTATAGAGTCATAAAATTAGGCATTCAGAAGTTTTTATCACTTCAAAGAGATAAAGAACAAATGGACACATGCCCGCTGCAATATACTACATAGCAGAATTTAGGGGAAAGTGATCTGAAACATCACAGAATTCAAGTAGTTTTTCCCTAAAATATTTCTCAAAAAATAGCTGTCCTAGAAAGCATGCATTTTATTCAAAGATGAGTAAGAATCATAAAAAAATCAGAATGAAGTCTAGGTCTAAAAATTGCAGGAAAAAGAGAAAAAGAACTACAAGTCAAAGGCATAAAATAAATATACATCCCCATAGAAGAGTCATATCATAAAGTAGATGTCAAAGAAACATTTCTATATTATATCAAATAAATTAAAACTTGACCTTTAAAAAACAGCTCAACAATACAACAGAAAGATATAAATAATAGTTCCTACAATCCAGAAAATAATTAAATAGAAAAATTAAGCTATTGATGTGAACATTCATCATACAAACAAAAAATGTAAAAAGGTGTTGCTAAAAACAGAATTAGGGATATGAAAAAAAGGCTCAATAACATCTAGCAAACTAAATTAGGAAAAAAGTGTTCAATGAGAAAAAATGATAGAGATTAAAAATAGAAGATGTTAATTCAACATATTATTATCCCTGAAAAGAAGATAACAAATAGAACTATCAAAAATATAGTAGAAGAAAAATTTTGAAAAAAAGAATACTTGAATCTGTAGATTGACAGTGTACACAATTTCTAGGAAAACTTACTAAAGAATAATTAACCTAAAATATATCCATTTGATGTTACAAAACTTTATGAAAAAAAGAAGCTGACCTTTGTTAATCTAGCCCAAAAATGTATATATCAAATAATTTAGAATAAAAAGCAATTCAGGTTAGTTGTAGCCTTTCCAGCCACAATTAATTGGAAAAAACAATGGAAGAAAGTCTTCAAACTCTTTAGGGGAAGAAAGTATGAGACAAGAATTTGATACCTAGTATTTTGTTGTTCAAATATAAAGGTAAAATGAGACTTGTCCATATGTACAAGAATGATTCATAAATGAGAGAATTCAGAAAAGACAATACTGATTAATCCTTTCTGAAAATGGCTGTTTTTGCAATTGAAATAATTATGTTTTATCTAGAGAAATGTATTGAAAATTAAATGAATTTAAATATATAATTAAAACAAAAAATTGAAGTCTGATAAATTGATGCCTCCCAATTTGTTCTTTTTGCTTAAGATTGCTTTTGCCATACGGGGTCTTCTCTGGTTCCATATGAAGTGCAGAATTATTTTTTCTAGGTCTGTGAAAAACGACGTTGGCATTTTAATAGGGACTACATTGAGTCTATAGGTCACTTTGGGTCCTATAGATATTTTAACAATTTTGATTCTGCTCACCCACGAACATGCTTTGGTTTTCCACCTGTTTACGTCCTCTGTTATTTCCTTCTTCAGTGTTTCATAGTTTTTCCTGTAGAGGTCTTTTACCTCCTTAGTTAAATATATTCCTAAGTATTTTATTTTCTTTGTTGTTATTGTGAAGGGTATTGAGTCTTCTACTTGGTTCTAAGTTTGACTGTTGTTGGCGTATAGAAATGCTACTGATTTCAATACACTGATTTTATAACCTGAGACTTTACTGAATTTGTTTATCAATTCCAGTAGTCTCATGACAGAATCTATGGGGTGTGCTAGATATAAGATCATATTATCAGCAAAGAGCAATAATTTGGCCTCTTCTGCCCACATTTGGATGCCAGTGATTTCCTTCTCTTGTCTAATTGGTCTGACTAGGACTTCTAGCACTATGTCAAATAGAAGTGGTAATAGAGGGCAATCTTGTCTGTTCCAGTTCTAAATGGGAATGCTTTCAATTTTGTCCCATTCAGTATGATGTTGGCTGTGAGTTTGTCACATATGGCTTGTATCATTATTAGGTAAGTCCCATCTATGCCTATTTTGTTAAGCATTCTTATAAAAAGATGTTGAATTTTGTTGAAAGCTTTTTCTGCATCTATTGAGGGGATCATATGGTCTTTGTTTTTGCTTCTATTTATGTGACAAATTACCTTTATAGAATTGAATATGTTAAACCATCCCTACATCTCTGGGAGGAAGCCCCATTGGTTATGATGAATTATTTTTTTGATAAGCACCTGAATTTGGTTTGCTAGAATTTTGTTAAGAATTTTTGCATCTATATTCATAAGGGATACTGGTGTGTAGTTTTCTTTTTTTGCTGCGTCTGTTGCTGGTTTTGGTATCAGGGTGATGTTGGCTTCATAAAACGTGTTGGAGAGAATTTCTTCCTTTTCTATGTTGTGGAATAATTTCTGCAGGATAGGCACCAGTTCTTCTTTCTGGTAAAATTTGGGTGTGAAACCATCTGGTCGGGGACTTTTCTTTTTAGGAAGGTTTTTTTTATTGCTGCTCCAATTTCAGTACCTCATATTGGTCTGTTCAGGAATTCTATTTCTTCCTGATTGAGCCTAGGGAGGCTATGTGTTTCTAAGAATTTGTCCATTTCCTCCACATTTTCAAGTTTTTGTGCTAGAAATCTTTACAGTATTTGTAGATGATATTTTGTATTTCCATGGCATCAGTTGTAATTTCTCCTTTTTCATTCCTGATGGAGCTTATTAGAGTCTTTTATTTTCTGCTTCTCATTAATCCAGCAAGACACTACAAGGCTATAGTAATTAAAACAGCATGATACTGACATAATAACAGAGACATAGATCAATGGAACAGAACTGAGAACCCAGATATAAAACCATCCTCATATAGCCATCTAATCTTTGACAAAGCAGACAAAAACACACACTGGGGAAAAGAATCCTTATTCAATAAATGGTGCTGGGAAAATTGGATAGCCACATGTAGAAGACTGAAACAGGATCCGCACCTCTCATCTCTCATAAAAATTAGCTCACAGTGGATAACAGACTTAAACCTAAGGCATGAAACCAGAGGAAAATGTTGGAAAAATTCTTATAGACATTGACCTACAGAAAGAATTTATGAAGAAGACCCCAAAGGCAATCATAGCAACAACAAAAATAAATAAATGGGACCTGATCAAATTAAAAGCTTCTGCACAGCCAGAGAAACTATCGTCAGAGCAAACAGACAACCTAGAGAATCGGGGAAAATATCTGCAAGTTACACATCTGATAAAGAGCTAACAACTAGAATCTATATAGAACTCAGGAAAATCAGCAAGAAAAAATCAAACAGCCCTATCCAAAAGTGGGTAAAGGACATGAACAGAAACTTTTCAAAAGAAGATAGACTCATGGCCAACAAACATATGAAAAAATGCTCAACATCTCTAATCATCAGGGAAATGAAAATCAAAACCACAATGAGGTATCAATTATCTCCAGTGAGAATGGCTTTTATCAAAAAGTCTCAAAACAATAAATGATGGCATGGATGTGGGGAGATAGGAAACCTCATACACTGCTGATGGGACTGCAATGTAGTACAACCTCTGGGGAAATTAATATGGAGATACTTCCAAGAGCTACAAGTAGAACTAGCATTTAATCCAGCAATCCCATTACTGGTCACCTACCCAAAAGAACAAAAGACATTCTATAAAAAAGACATATGCACTAGAATGTTTATAGTGGCACAATTCACAATTTCAAACATTGGAAGCAACCCAAGTGCCCATCAATACATGAGTGGATTAATAAAATCTGGTATATGTATATCATCAAGTTCTACTCAGCCACAAAAACAATGATGATAATGCACCTCTTGTATTATCCTGGATAGAGCTGAAACCTATTTCACTAAGTAAGTATCACAAGAATGGAAAAACAAACACTACATGTACTCACCATCAAAATTGGTATTAACTGACCAACACTTAAGTGCATATATAGTAATAACATTCATCGGGTGTCAGGCGGATGCGGGGGGGGGGCGGAGGGGATGGGTATGTACACAGCTAATGGGTGCGATGTGCATCGTCTGGGGGATGGACATACTTGAAGCTCTGACTTGGGTGGGGCAAAAGGCAATATATAAATCTTAAACATTTATAATCTATACCCCATAATATGTTGAAATTTAAAAAATAATAAAAAATGCAGAGTAAAACAAATAAAATGATAGAAATGGTGTTTATAAAATAATGTGTTTTTTTTAAATACTTGCCAAGCCAAGAAGTGAAAAAGAGAGAAAATAGACCTAATGTAAGATTGCTTATTTTTTTCATTTTTCGTTACACAGTCCATTATACCCTACTTAAAAATAACACATCAAAAAGGAGATGTTTAAGCATATAAAATGTACCCTTTACAAAAATATTTGTTGACCACTGCTTTTTTTAAAACATACTGTGAATATTAAAGGTCTAAATTAAAGGCAAATTATTCTCCATATATTATTACATTAAATGTATAAATAAAAAACACTAATATATTAAAAAAATAGTCAAAATTGCAACTCTGTAATGAATAATTAACCTACCTATCTCTCTCCATGATGAATCAAATATAAAAGCATAAAAAAGCATAGAGAAAATCTATTAATAAATAACATAACTGACAATAAATTTAACAGCCATATATATAACAGGGTATGGATTCAGGCAATTATATGTTGTCAGTGAATCCAGATGCTGACTCAATGGAGAACAATCTGTCATTACTCATCAATGACTGCAATTCTATTTCTAAGAACTTGTCTTGAGTGCACATTTTCACATGATGCAAAAATTTGTGTATCAAGATTTTCTTTGAAGCATTGCTTGTTAAAGTAATTACAAACAAAAATTCAAGATATAATACAAGATAATACAAGCAAAACTGGAAACAACCTAAAAGTTAATCAAGAAGAAGTAGCTAATAAATAAATTTAAAAATAGGTATAATTTAGTGATTAATAAGAATGAGAAGAATTTATATGTCTTCTAGAAATATTAAGGGAAAAGTATAAGCAAAAGGAAAAATAAAACTATTAACATGCAAGTGAATGCATAGAATATTTCTGAGTGGTTATGTATATGTATATATATGTATAGACAAATTAGATGAGCTTATCTTTCAAAATTAAACTTGAGGATCAGAGTTGGAAAAAGGATTGATTTTTTTAGTTCTTTTTTTAATTATGTGTTGTTATTTTGATACTAATGACATATTTATCTTTTAAAAAATGTAGATGTCTTGCTTAAATAGTAGTGCTATTGGGCTGGAGTTCTGTTGGTAGATTAACATGAAATGTGTCAGAACCAAGAGACTAGTTGTGCTTATTCATATACTCACCCATGGGCATAGTCACCCATAAGTAGGGTGAGACTGTTTGCCATCATGAACATTAATATAAAGGAAATTAATCATCTATTTCTCTTGGAAAAGTTGTGTGGACTCAGCTGAAAGGTTCAGTTTCCTGCTTTGCTCCTGGGATCTCATGACCAAGAACTGTAACTACCTGCTTGTATAATTTTGTAATATCTGAGCAATTCATGTCTGGAGACAGTGGGCTGCAGGTCTTCACTTTCCCTCATTTTATTTAATGAGATATCCAACTTGAATATCTCATTTCACACTTATTTTTTCTCACTGCAGGCGATGTGGCACTCATCACATGCTCATATCCCTAATTGTAAACACGTCGGCACCTACTGACTGTTCTTACATAACATTTTCTGGGTATTGATTCAATAAAATGGTTTTTTAGGTTTTTTTTTTTTAATGTGTTGTTGATTTTCTTTTTCTCTCAACACTATGATTTAGTTTTTCTCTTTTTTTAATCTTAAGGGAACCTATAATTAGGAAAGCAAAACCTATACTTTAAAACCTAATGAAGAAACTATTTATGTAGTTCTTATTAAAAAGCAAAACACAGTTTGCATGTTGTTTCTCGACACCTATGGAAACTCAACATTTAGAAATTATAAGTTTGATAGGGTTCTTATATTTCTCTACGTTGGATCTCCAGGACTAAAAGACATGTAAGTGACAGGCAAAACAACTTCGCCCACCTATGAGCAACTAGAGCAACCTGCAAGGTTAGAGCTGAAGAGGAATGTTCAGTACCGCTCCCAACCTGCCTGGTAGAGAAGTAGCTGACGGTCAGCACGATTGCCTTTCATGAGTTTAGAACATTTTCCGTCTATGTTCAAGCTGCTCTGGCAATTAGGCTGATCCCCCAGGAAGGGGACCTCCTATGAATCCACCAGCTTCAAAGACCAGGGTGGACTTCTGAGTTAATGATGCCTACTAAGCCTTTACGTTTAGGACACTAGGAATTGGAACACTGAGGTTTAGGTCAGTGGGTTACTAGTTTTGCAGCAGTGATATGCTGTGTCTCTGGAAACGTGAACTCCATTTGCCAACGTGGGCATGAAAGAGCCAAGAAGCTGGCTTGAAAAGAAAGATGAGATGGGTTATGTAGAGAGAAAAGAAAGAGGAGCAGCACGCATCCTAGGAGAAGCAGAGACTCCCTGTGACTTTCTACTCCGATCCTGGTTGTCTCTGAATTGTTTATAAGTGACAGAAAACCTTATCCAAATTTCTGAAAGCCAAAATCAGAATTACTTATTCATAAGATTAAAATATTAGGGGGAGTTTTAGGTGAGGTTTGATCTAGAACTCAAATGCTTTTCAAGCACCATTTTTTTTTATATTCCTTGATTCTACTTTCTTAAAACCTACTCTATTCTGACACAATCTTATTCTATGTAGTGCCAAAATTGTTAATATTTCCTGATGCTAATTTTGGGTTAAGTATAGAAGTAAAGGGAGAAAATATCTTTTGCAGCAGTCCATTGAAATTCTCATTGTGTTTTACCAACTCAAATCGAGGCCTTGAACCTAAATTCTGCATCCAGAGTTGTTATTTATTTTTTGTTATGTTTTAATATTTATTTATTTATTTAATTTATTCAGGATATTAAGGGAGTACAAACATTTTGGTTACATGTAATGTGTTTGCCCTGCCCAAGCCAGGGCTGCAAGCATGTCCCTCCCCCATACAGTGTGTTCTGCTTCCATCAGGGTTGTTATTATATGAACTGTTTATGTCCCCCCCAAATTTATATGTTAAAGTTCTAATCCCAAATATGACCACTTCTGGACCTTTAGGGTGGCAATTAACTCTGATCTGGCTTCTGAACAACTCTACTTACATTTTCCAAAGAAACCCACAGACACAACATATCCAGAGTTGAAATCATCATTTCCCCCACAGAGCTCTTTTCTCGCATGCACCCCTCTATGTTCTCCTTTCTGCCCCTCTTTCAAGTCCAGAATCTGGAAAACATCCTTGAGAGACCTTTGGGGTTACATCGTTCTACATCCTTAATATGTTTTGGTGCGAGTCACATGTTTTTATTCTCTCCGATACTATTTAAGGTTAGGCTGTCACTTATCTCATCTGTTAAGCCATAGTAGCTGCTCTCAAAGACAGTCAATGCTCACATGCCAGAGACATTTGACCACTTCATTTCCCTGTGGAATACCCCTAGATGATGTTGCTTACTGAATGCAGATCCCTAAATGAGCAAGCAAATTCCTCTGCAATAGAGGCCTTAAATGGCCTTTTATCTTCTGATCCTACTCACTTCACAGTCTATGCTCTGTCAAAGTGGTTATTTCCTTCAATTCAAGCCTACTTTTCAGAGCTGATCTCAAGTGTGACCTCCTTCTGGGGACTTCTTTGACTACTCTCTCTGGTGGGTCTGAATTAGTCAGGTCTCTGCTGTCTGTGCAGGACACGGACACATCACATTCCTTTTTGCATCACGGTTGTCTTTTGCCTTAGTTGTCTCACACTGATTACACAGTACTAGAGGCCATGGATGGTGTGGTGTTTGTTGGAGTTGTTTGCATTTTAATGTTTTTTTATTTCCCAGTACCCAGCACAGTTACTGGTGCACAACGGAGGCTTAAGAAGAGCTTCTTAGTCTATCACATCCTCAGCCCATGAAATGGAAGTAGTACCATGCCTCCTGGGGGCGGGCGGGGGTGGTGGTGAGATCTGTCTTCACAGCTTTCCAGGTGAACTGTGGGATATTAAAGGTCTTGGTAAAGCTCAGGCACTAATTTTGGAGGGAATCTACCCAAATACTAATTACAGGATTCATTTCCTGTAATAATATAGGAAGCTTTGTAACACATGCAAATTGATGACTTCCAAAGTGTGAAAAATAACCTGAATATATGCATATTTAGTTCAATTATAGCAGCTTATTCTTGAGGCTAGTTTAGGAGAAAAGATAATCATCTATAGACAAATGTAATTTTGCAGTGAATAAGCCTCTTAAGATTAGAGAATTAAAACTGACATTAATTATATATGTCATTATTGTATTTAACTCCTTGGTTAGGAAAAAAAGACATACATAATGATGGTGAAAATTACCAGTATTTATTCAGGTTACAGTTAAAAATCTCCTTTCTCACATCCTTAAGGAATACCATCTGGCTTGAAATATTGGAACTTGCTAAATGCTTTCTAATAACAGGAGTACATTGAACTGATTTGAAGAGGGTTTTTTTTTTTCTGAAAGAAAAAATGGAAGTAATCTCTGTAATTCTAATTATCATATTCTTTTTTTGTAAATGGGAAGTTATCTTTTTATTTTCTCTTTCTCTAGATTCTCTGAGAATACACATTCCAGCCAAAGCACACATCTGGGATTGACTACCTGAATCACCTTCTTGCCTGCCAATTTTTGTTCAATGTTCCTGACACTTTAGCATATTTAACATTGACTCCTTGATATAGTGTAGTCATTCCAAAACGTTCATATAATTCGATGGGTAAAAATCCAATGTTTCTCTGGAATTGGTTATGGTAATGTGTTAAGATGGAAGGGCATGGAATTAGGAAAGGCAAAGCCTTGGCTTCACTTCTGCCATGCCATTGACAAGTCTCTGAATCTCCATGTAGCTGAACCTTCTCCTTAGCCAAAAAGAAATAAAAGTGTCCCCCACTGTTTCTCATGGCTAATTAAGAACTTTGAGAAGTATAATACGTTACATGAAATGCTTTCTCCTTTCCCTTCTGAAAACTTCCAGCAATCTCAAATTTTTTTTTTTTTTTTATTTCAGCATAATATGAGGGTACAGATGTTTAGGTTACGTGTGTTGCCCTTGCCCCCCCTCCCCCCCTCAGTCTAGGTTTCAGATATGTCCATCCCATTGCGTGGTGCACATTGCACTCTTTGTGTACACATATACCCGTCCCCTCCTCCCTCCTCCCCCCTCCCCCTGCCCGATATCTAATAGATGCAATTCTTATATATGCACTTATGTGTTGATCCGTTAATACCAATTTGATGGTGAGTACATGTGGTGCTTATTTTTCCATTCTTGGGATACCTCGCTTAGTAGAATGCATTCCAGCCCTTTCCAGGAGTATATAAGAGGTGCTATGTCACCATTGTTTCTTAAAGATGAATAGTACTCCATGGTATACATATACCACAGAGAAGGCTGGTGTAGCAGTGTTGATCTCAGACAACTTAGTCTTTAAATCTACAAAAGTAATAAAAGACAAAGAGGGCCACTATATAATGGTGAAAGGTACAGTTCAACAAGAAGACATAACAATTCTAAATATGTATGCACATAACCTAGATGCACCAAGGTTCATAAATCAAACTTTACTTAACCTAAATAATTTGATGAACAGTAACACTATTATAGTTGGAGATTTTAACACACCACTGACAGCACAGGACAGATCCTCCAAACAAAAAATTAACAAAGAAATTATAGACTTAAACAAA